>QRFJ01005676.1:0-225312 GCA_006176705.1 Cocos nucifera
TTATAAATGGTCTTATCAGTTCATATTGCGTGATACGTTTCTATTTTGAATATCGAGCAAAATATGAATGCCATAGGATCAAAATGACCTAGGGATAGTCTAAATGATAGGTATCTATGGCACCTTAGGCTAGGTCATATAGTAGAAGACAAGGTTAACAAATTGGAGAAATTCGAGCTATTGAGTCCATTGACTTTTGAGTCATATCCGATTTATGAATCATGCCTTCATGGCAAAATGACCAAGCTCTCTTTTGTAGGACATGGGGAAAGGGCTACAGAACTACTTGCCCTAATACATACTAATGTATGCGGCCCATTTGATATACCGACTAGAGGCAACTATGTCTACTTCATCATCTTTATCGATAATTTATCTCGATATGGATATGTGTATTTGATGTGACATAAATCTGAAGCTTTTGAAAAGTTTAAAAAATTCAGACATGAAGTAGAAAAATAAATCAGAAAACCTATTAAGGTTCTTCGATTAGATCGAGGAGGTGAATACCTTAGTCAAAAATTTCTAGACTATCTTAAGCAAAATGGCATAGTCTCTCAATGGACTCCACCTAGAATACCTCAACTCAATGGAGTTTCAGAATGAAGAAATCAAACCTTATTAAATATGATCAGATCTATGATGAGCTTCATAGACCTCCTTGAGTTTCTTTGGAGACATAGTCTAATGACCGCTATATATTTACTGAATAGGGTTCTCTCTAAAACCGTTCCTACCACACCATATGAGATATGGCATGGTAAGAAACCAAGTCTGAGTCACCTCAGAATTTGGGGTTGTTCGGCTCATGTCAAGAGACAACAGGTGGATAAGTTAGAGTATAAGTCCTTTAGAACTTGGTTCATAAGATATCCTAAAGAGTCATTAGAATATTATTTCTACATTCTGGAAGATCATAATGTGATTGTGAGTCGACATACCATCTTCCTTGAAAAATAGTTTATTCAAGATAGTGGCATTGGAAGGTAGATTAGGCTCGAGGACAAAGTCTCCTAAGAGCAACGAGCTAAGGACCCTATGAAATCCAATCAGATTGAGCCAGTTCAATCACTACCTCCTCCACCTCATAGATTAGAAAAAAAATTTTATCTTTCTGAAAGGTACTTAGGTACTATTTCAAAGGACATAGAGAAAATATTCCTCGCAGAAAATGGGATTCATGGTGATGATCTCAATATCTATGATGAGGCGATATTAGATATCAACTCCAAGAAATGGTTAAAGGCAATGAAGTCAGAGATTGACTCAATGCGCTTGAACCAAGTCTGGACCTTGGTAGATCCACCTGAAGGTATAATACCTATTGGATGTAAATAGATCTACAAGAGAAAGATAAGTATAGATGAAAATGTGGAGACATTCAAGACTAGGTTAGTGTGAAAAAATATAGTGAAAATTGATATCAGAACCTTCTCATCAGTAGCATGCAAAAGCAATTGAGCCTATTTCTATGGTAGTGGGAAAATAATTGGTGAAGAATCATGAAAAGCGCATCAATCAGTAATGCTGATCAGCTGCAATGCTATATGCAAGCATCTCGGAGCTATGCTCCAATGATGTGATCAAATTATTAGATTCTGAACCAATTCAGTAGTAGCTTTTTTTCATGCTAAAATGCATTGATGTGCTTAATATATATTGTCTCTTGGATGGAATATTTTTTAAATGATTGCCTTAATAAGCTTATAATGGATATTTCATTATAAGATTTGATTTTTATTTGAATCAAGATAGAATATAGATAGTATTAAGCTTGAAGACATATCATAGGTAGATCACATGCAATCTATATTCTAAATTCAGTTTCGATATCGTAATGCATGTTTTATGATACCTTTCAGGAGCCTTAGATAGATTAAAATATCTGAAATGCTCCATTGTTATAGCCGCTAGATCTGTTTGACATCCAAAGAATAAGGCCAGCTCGGAGATCAAATTGCCACTGCTCTCTCGGAGGACCTACTGAATGCTGAGAGGGAAGCAGAGTTGAAAGGAAAAGAAAAAATGCAGAAGGCTCATAAGCGATGATATGAATGCAATCATTATTTTGAGCAAGCATAGGATAGACATTCTGAGGCTGTGCATGAATGTCGTTTTCAATGATGTCAATCTTTCAATTTAGATTTCATCAAATAAGAAATGAAAAGGATTCAAGGAAGAATGATGGAGGAACCATATGTATTCAAAAAGATCAGTGGGAGCACTATTATCTTCCTCGTACTATACGTGGATGACATCCTCATTAAAAATGATATTCCCATGTTGACCACAATTAAAATGTGGTTATCAAAAGAGTTCTCTATGAAAGACCTAGGAGAAGCATCCTTTATTCTAGGAATTAAGGTCTATAGGGATAGACCGAATAGGATGCTGGGTCTCTCACAGAAGATGTACATAGAGGAGGTACTAAAAAGGTTTAGCATGAAAAACTCTAAGAGGAGATTGGTGCCCTTCAGACATGGCATTCATCTCTCCAAGAAGATGTGTCCCAACACACCTGAGGAGATTGAATGTATAAGCAAGATCTCTTATGCTTCGGCAATAGAGAGCCTCATATACGCCATGCTATGTACACGACCTGATATCGCCCATGCTATGAGTGTCACAAGCAGATATCAGTCGAATCTAAGTGAAGAGCACTAGACTTCTATGAAATGTATCCTTAAGTACTTGACAAGGACTAAGGATATGTTCTTGGTTTTTGGTAATGAAGAACTCCAGGTCTAGGGTTATACAGACTTAGATTTTATGTCTGATATAGATGATCAAAAGTCGACATCTGGGAGTCTGTTTGTGTGTAATGATGGTGCTATCAGCTGGAAGAGTTCCAAGCAGACTATGATAGTAGATTCCATCATGAAAGTAGAGTACATTGCTGCATCGAAAGCTGCAAAGTAGGCATTCTGGTATAAGAAGTTTGCCGTAAAACTTGGAGCGATGCCATCAGATATCGTCCCTCTGTACTGCAACAATAATGGTGCCATAGCCCTAGCTAAGGAGTCGAGGTCTCATCAAAAATCCAAGCACATCGAGCGATGATTCCACCTCATCCGCAATTACCTCGAGAAGGGTTACATTGAGATCAAGACAGTTGACTCTATGGATAATGCGGCAGATCGACTAACGAAGCCTTTAGGTCAGCAGAAGATCGAAGCCCACCTTGAGATGATGGGACTTAGATTTGTAGCCAATTGGCTTTAAGTCAAGTGGGAGTTTGTTAGATATGTGTCCTAGAAGCCAGATTGGCTAACACTTATAATATACTTCTAAGGATAATTTTATAATTTTGACTATAAATTAATAAAAGAATTATTTTCTATCATAGTCTGTATTTAAAGTGTATGTGACACATCCTTTGAGTTAATGGTAAAGATAATTCATATTTTCAAAGAGTTGAAAATTTAAGACATGAATTTTCATAATTAACTCATAAACTATTTTCGATCGTAGGATCATCATGAGGATGGTAATTGATCCGAAAGATTGGTGTACGATCGCTTTCTTTAAGTGGATGAGTCTTGAGTCTATGGTGTGGAGACACCAAAGTGAGAGTACATATACTCGTTAGAGAACGAGGGCACTGAGCGTGACCACCTCGAGCATTCATAAGGAAGTCTACCTTTTCGTTGATGACTGGCTCGATGTTGCAGTAGTATGTCTAGTTCTTTGATCTGAGGTGCAACGATGATTCACCTTGAGGGTGTTGTAGTTTGACTACACCATAACTCGATCTCCTAGCCATTCAGAATCCTAAGATGTATGTTGGCTATAGTACGTTCATTGTAGGAATTAGATTACACCAATAAGGGATCTATCTATCTCAGTAGATGAGGAGTAGCCCTATGATGATCATGAAAATCGAGTCCATAAGCCTATGGCCATGGCAGAGTGAAGATGATAGAAAGAGTTTCTATAAATGGTTTTACATAGGACTCGAATTGAATGATTAATTTATATGATGGATATTGGATTTGATGAGTTCACCTTAACCCTAATCCTATCGGAGTTCAAGATAGAAGAATCCAATCATACATGTAGCTGTACCGAGAGGTTTACTTTCAATTCTGATGGATTGCCACCATATACTGCTAGGTGTCACTGGTGGATTTTGGGAGCAATTAGAATGATTTTGATGATCGATCATTCTAATTGTATGAATCAGAAAAGTTCTCATCCATCGAAAGGTATTTTGATGATGTCGATGATGGAGATCACGACATGTCTCATTACCATACAAAATTAAACCTAATTGGATTATACAAATAGGTTTGGATTTGGATGTCATCAATTGAGCTAACCGAGTTCGATTGATTTGGATTAGATCCAATTAGGTTCAAGGTAATCATGCTAGCATACGATTGAGCCTGACTTTCTCCTTCTGTAATCTTTTTGATTTGTTGCAATCGAGTCAAATTTGATTTAACTTATTTTTGTATCTTGAATAAGTTTATTTTCATCTAACTGGAATAAGTCCGGGTTAGATTAATTATGAAAATTAAATTTATTCCTAATGCAATTAGACTAGGGTCAATAGTTGACCCAATTAAGAAAATTGAGGATCACGTGATTAGAAAATTTTAAAAAAATTTTTAGAAATTATTTTGCTTTAATTTTTGGATATGTGATAGGCATGAGTTAGACTTTGGGTGTGCAAAATTTTGTGATTTTTGGAGATGCCTAGATTAGGTTTCACTAGAGTTTGATTTGGATCAAACTCTTGAGGAAAGAGTCTTAGATGCATATGGACTCTTCCTTATCCTTTCATGCCACCACCTTCTAGATGGATTTTTGGCATTAAAATTAGATAGGATTTGAGGTTTTTCATGGAGATCAGGTCTAGGAGTCCCAATGGTTGAATTAAGAATGTTTTTGATCAAAAAGAGACTTTTTATGGCGCTATGTCTAGTATATAAACTCTTCTCACGAAATTGCCTTAACATAATTTATTTTTTCCATGCCCAAAGGAGCCTTCCCTCTGATATCCATGCCCCCTCTATCCTCTCTCTCCCTCTCTTCTACATGTCTAAAATGTTAGGCACAAATCTGAGTTGAAGGTCCAAGGTTTTTGGCATAAGATTCAGCATCTACGCGATGGTGTTCGTGAGATGAATAGGCTACCCTCAGAAGTCATTTTGAAGGCTTTTCAAATCAAATCCAGATCTAATTATTGGAGGAGAGATTCATGAGAAGAAGATGTTTAAATTCTACCCAAGTGGATACTGGTAGAGGCCAAGCGCGTGCATAGCTCCTTCCAGAACCTCAGGAATCAATAAGATCTTCACAGAATAATTAAATTACCAAATCAGATACTTGAAATTAAATCTAATTTTATTTTATTTTTAACTTTTAATATCAGATCTCTATGATTAGATTCAAGAAGTCTCAGATTTGATTAGGATTTTAGAAAAAAAATTTTGAAATATTTCTTCAAATCCAATTAGATCTGAATGATCCTGTGCTAGAAAAATAGGTTTTTCCTTCAGTAGGATCTTAGGACTAATCTCAACTTATTAGAGAAGCAAGAGAAGGTTCAAATCAGGATGGTAGCTTACAAGCTAAAGGTAGCCTGCTACTACAATTATAGAGTCAAGAGCAAAATATTCAAAGTGAAAAATTTGGTACTTTGATGGATGAAAATCTCACTGCTACAAAATTAAGGAAAGCTCACCCCAAACTGGGAAGGGTTGTGGAAATTGTCCCACTGGAAACTTATTATTTGAAAAAACTTGGAGGGGCTACACTCCTGTAACCTTAAAACTCAAAAAACCTATAAATATACAATCAATAATCTTATTTCAATAAATTTTTCTTACTTTAAAATCCTTATCTTTGGTGTAAAACTGTGCGATGACAGGAAATTACGTAGCTGAACTTCATTCTCAAATAAAATGAGAGCCTCCGATTATTTAAGATAAGATGTTTACCTTATCGTAGCGAGAGTGAAGGCCTCCGGTTATTTAAGACAGAAGGTTAACCTTATCATAGCGAGGATGAAGACCTCCAGTTATTTAAGATGGAAGAAAAAGGAGAGAGGCCCTTTCAATGGTCTTTTTATGTCCTGATAATCTTGTTAGGAACAGGAAGACCTCGTCCTAACAAGAATAAAAGCCAACCATGTCAGGAACAAGAGGAGGACCTTGTCCTAACATAGATAAAGATCCTTATAAAAGAAAGAAGACCTCCAGTTATTTAAGACAAGAGGTTAACCTCATCATGGTGAGGATTAAGGCCTCCGGTTATTTAAGATAGGAGGTTAACCTCGTCATAGCGAGGGTGAAGGACTTTGGTTATTTAAGATAGGAGGAAAATGGGAGAGGCTCTTTCAATGGCCCTTTTGTGCCTTGGCAATCTTGTTAGGAATAAGAAGAGAACCTCGTCCTAACAAAAGTAAAAATCAACCTTGTCAGGATAGGAGTAGGACCTCGTCGTGACATGGATAAAGACCTTTACAAGAAAAAGAAGACCTCCGATTATTTAAGATAATAGAAGAACCTCATCCTAACATGAATAAAGACCCTCATAAAGGATATGAAGGCTCTAGTTTCTAAACTAGGAGAAAGGTAACCTTCAAACCAAATTCAAAGGCCCCTGTTCACAAACAAGGGGGACAGACCTATGAAGTAACAAACAAAGAACATCATTGCGAAACAACACTACCTTCAACAACGGCCCAAGGATAAGGAACTCAACAAATATTCAATTGGGATAAGATAGTGAAGAAGCAAAAGAATATTATTTCATTGAAATGAAGATCATTACAAGTAGAGGTCTTTGGGACTGATTGCAAAAAACAACAACAACAACAACAAACAACAAAGTTCTACTCAGAGTTAGATTTCGGGCTACTGGCCCAAGCCAACATGAGGGAGTGCTTCAAATCTTCTATTTTCTCTTCAACGTCTTACTTCGCCACCAAGCTCTCACCAAGCAATTTTTGAGATCTTCAAAGGTCGAATTCTACTTTTCTTAGCCTCTTTCTCAGGACTGCAAATTCGGCCTCGACATCCTTCACCATATTCTTGTCATAAGTTATCTAGATCTTGAGTTGAAGGAGTTCGGCCTTATACTTTTCATAATTCTCCAAAAGATCTTCAAGGGTTCTCTTCAAAGAGGCAACTTCCTTGGGATCCCCTCTTGGACTAGCTTGGACCTTGTCCACCAACTGCTTTTGAAGCCGCATCACCTCGGCATTCACCATCTTGAGCTTTTTTTTATAATCATCGATCTGCTCACACCAACTGATCCGGTAGGAATTATATGTCCTTTCAGCATTATGCAGCTACTTTTGAAGGTCGAAGAACTTCTTCAACCAGTCCCAGCAGAATTCTGCTTGACTCTAAATCCAGGCTGAACCTCTCTCCAATTGGTTGATTTTTTCTCTTGCTTCATAGAGTTCAGCCTCAAGAAAACAAACCTTGGCTGTCAAGGTCTAGGATTTCTCGCTAGTGTGCTTCCTGGTTTCCTTAAACTCTTCATTCAGATGGTTCTTCTTGATAGTGTATTCTCTGAAGAACTGCTTGGAGGATTAGTAGAGGCGGTTAATTTCAATGGTAGCCTCAATATAGTTCTTCTTTGATTTTTGAAGCTCATGTTCAATCTTCTTTAATTTCTTTTTAGTCCGATGAACTTTCTTCCTCAAACTCTTGATGTGGGCCTTCAAGGAGATACCCTGAGGCAGAGGTTGAGCTTCAACTAAAGACTGCATTTAATGCATACAAGCACCATGATATAGAGGTATAGCAAAGGAAAGAAATTTACTTTTATTAATTGAAATATTTGAGTATAGAAAAATATAGAAGAAAATAAAAGTACAACCATCAAAAGCCTCCGACCTTTGGAAAAGGAGCAGCAGACAAGCTCGATGCAGCTTCGGTGGCCTTGGGTTCTTGAGCAGGATCAGAAGTCACAGCAGGAGGCTCAATACATGGAAGATTGGCAGCAGCAATGGAAGATCCAGTCTCATCATCAGAGGGCTCCCCTCCTAGAAAGCTGAGATCGAGCCCAGGGAACTTTTCATCCACGTTCCTCTAGCAGAGTTTGAACCCTTTAATGAAGGCTATCTTAGCGAAATCGATCTTTATGTCTTCCATCTCTTTGGAGGCCTTGAAGTCAAAAATAGCTTGACTTTAGCCTCCAAGATCTGCCTCTCCTTTTTTATAACTTCGACCTCTGCCTTCTTCCTCCTCTCTACCTCCAAGGCCAACACCTCCTTCGCCTCGGCCAAAGCTTGTTCAGCACTACGGACCCCCTCCTAAAGGTGCCCGACCTCGACAGACTTCTCCTTTAGAAGGTCGTCGATCTTGGCCTTGTGTTCCTCAAGAACCTTCGCCACCTCAACCTTCTGAAGATTGATTGCCTTGATGTTGACGATCAACTGATGATCCATCTGTAGAAAATAAAGTTAGTCATGCTAATGGAAGAACACACAGACCAGTCAAAAAAGGGAGGATAGGATAGTTACCTCAAGGAATGTCCCAAGGGTATCCTATGTCCGTTGCTCAAAATCAATGTGGACGATCCTATCCACAACTTCGGGCAAGGTGCATTCATCTATCAAAGATTTAATGACCTTTTGGTCATCGAAAGGAGATCAGCGCTATCACCATTGGATCCCTCAGAGTTCTAATTGCATCGAGCCTTCTTGGCAAGCAACTTTTTTCTTTTCCTTTCAACTCTGCCTTCCCTCTCAGCAGGAGCCACTGGGGCTTGGACCTCAGTAGGTGGGCTTGAAGCTAGTGAAGGTACCGAAACCTCGAGAGCAGTGGCAATTTTAGTGGGTGCGATCGAGCTTGGAGCATCGATCTTGGCCTTTTTGGAGGCCTCTCCGAGCATGCTACCCTTCTTTTTGTGAGCCTTGAGTTCTTTGGATAGTCACTTCAACTCTTCCAGATTCATTTCTATGTTAGTGGAAGGCTAAAGTTAGAAGAAAAATGAAAGGAATAGTTAACAAGATTTGGGAGGATATCTACTGGGTTAAAGGGCTAAAACCGAGGTTAAACAGAGTCTGATCGTCTAGCAATTAGGACAATAGAGGAGCTTGATAGTTTTTTAGTTTATTGGCTGTCTAGATCTTCTCTTTCTAACTCAGGAACTCGATGGATTAAGTCTCTCAGATGCCCCCAAGGAGGAAGACCTAATTCTAAGGATGGACAGGAGACAAAAAAAAATTCCTTTCAATTATGAATGGAAGAAAGGGCACCCTTGAGCAATCCCTTCTTGCCGAACTAGGGGGATAGATACTACCAATCTTTGGTAGTCGAATGTGTTGGAAAACATGCAGGGTTTTACGCATACTTTTCGAAACTTTTTTGAATTTAGAAGCAGCAGAAGATATAGATTAAACAATTTAATCTAATTATGCATGTGATCTAATTACTAAACCTTACATCTAGGACCTATGATATGTCAAGATGCAATCATAAATTTGAAAATAAATCAAGCATGATTGGTATTAATCAAATTAATACCTAGATCTAGAATAGTTCTAGAAAAATCTTAGATCGTATCTATGTCAAATATAAAATCAAATCTTATACCTTTGCATGGGTCAAGAACTCCACGGCTAATTCCATAGTTGTCCATTATTGCTTAAGCTGCACAGTGCGTTCGGTCTCTATAGGTAATCCACATAAGGCTGCAAACATAGATTGAAGCTTCATCCAACGAAGATCCACTCGAAGTGCTAGCTTCTCATGGATCCCTCTTGATGATTAATCTAAAAAATATTCTTCAGATCTCTTGGACACTCCAAGAGACAAAAAATAAGAGAAGGAATAAGGAAGAAGACCAACTTTTGGTTCTCTCAAAAATTAGAAAATAAAAACATAAAAAAAAGCCCTAAGAGAAGACACATCTTCTCTTTCCGGACATTAATAATTGATGTCCTAAATTGATCTCCATACATAGACAAGAGGAGACCTTATCCTCTAGTATCTTTTCCACACTTTTAGGTCTCTTCTTTTTTTGATTTTTTTCATAGAAAAATCATACAAAAATTAAGAAAAAAAGGTTCTTAAAAGAATCCTAAGAGAAGATCATCTTCTCTTCTTTTTTCTTTTCATCAGGACATGATCAAATCATGTCCAAAAGAAAACTTAACGCCCCAACTATTGGACTGCCAATCCATCCATGCCCCCTAACACTTTCTTTTTGATCTCTCCCATGAAAAGGCTCTCAAAAGATGGAGAATAAAATGATCTAGAGGAAACCCTAAAGAAAAGACCTTCTCTTACATTGTTCTCATCAGGACATGAACATTTCATGTCCTCATGAAACCCTTTTCTCTAAGGTTGTAAGTGCCATCTTCCCTCATGTATCCCTTCTATCTTTTTAGGTTTTGCATTGAAAAAACCCAGGTTCTCATGCCCAAAACCAATAAAATAGGAGGCGCCTACAATTATGGCAAGACTAGGTCAAAGGAAGGTGGTTAGGGATTCAAATTTGAAGAGATTGGGGGGGGGGATCCAACTCTTGGACGCCTCCCCTAAAAATATGGCATTGAGAATTCTGAAATCCACACACAAAATGGCAAATAAAAATGGGTGAACAAAAATAATATGGCATGGGGAAATAAGGTGCAAAAGGAATGAAGTGTTTTAGAAATCTAAAACTCTATGAAGGCATAACAACTTTCCATATTTTGACCAATTCAAACTAATTCCCATAACCAATAGAATAGGGGGTGTGGAACTCTGATTAGCATGAAAAAACTCATGCAAATACCAAAAGATAAGGTAGAAATAATAAATGGCATGGCTTCATGTGGGCGCAAGAGAAGAAGGGAAGAGTCCTAGTCTAACTAGGACTCTCTAATGTAGACTAGGTCAAACCTTTTAAAACCTAATTTAGCTAGGATTAGTGCAAGCCTAAATATGGGTGATCCTAGTCTAACTAAAACCTCAATTAAATCAAATTTAAATCATATTTAAATCTGATTTAAATCCTAAGTTAATCAAAAATTAGGTGCACTCAAGTCCTAGTCTAATAAGAACTTGTTCTCCCTTATAATTGGCTTATTCAATAAATCAATTAGACTTAACTCAATTAAATCCAAACTAATTCTAATTAAATTTAATTCAATTAGACTTGATCTCAGCCTAATTTTTTAATCAAATTGAGTCAATTAGCAATCCAATTACTAATCGATCCTCCTACAATACTTGTATTAGGTCAAACATCAATCATATGATTGTTTGACCTTAGAATGATTCTCAATCATCGATCAACCATCCAATCAGATAATAATTTCTAATATGTATGACCTCATAAATTCGAATCTAAATTGACAGCATAGAAATTAATTCCTGTGCCAATCAAAATGATTATCTAGCAATGATATCCGACGTCCAGATAGGTTGAATGTATGCAAAGCAACATTCTTAGAATCCTAGCCTATGGTTATCATATAATTCATCCCTTTGACCAATAATGCTCAAGACGACTTCAAGTAAGCTATCAACACTCATACAAGTCATCCATATTGTGTTTTAAAATTTTGCAAATCTTATGACTCTTCACGAGGATTATCCAGTCCTAGATTTTGCTAAATTGAAACATAGTGAGACATTTGCTTCCTAAAGTTAATCAAGAGTAGTCAATCTCATCTTGACTCACACATGGACTGTACAAGTACTTGACTATATCCAAAAATCTTTCGTTGTTGTATTAGAAATACAGATAGGTTGGCACCAAAGTATAGTAAGTTGTTTGCAAGTCACCGTGGTGATCTCAGGTTCGAGGGATACTTATATCCACTAGTCTTAGCTAACTACTCTTGATAGTAGAGTACTACATTGATCACATTCAGTATAGATGTACTCCTGCATCTCACCTGAATGCCATACCAGTGTCTCCACACTACTTGATTATGAGGATAACCAATGCATATGACATACAATGACCTTCACTCGATAAGTTATCATCCTAGTTAATAACTTATCATTTAGTTGTGAACAATTTAAGAACCATCCGATAAGTCCTTCTTTATCGATTAAGTATGGTTTTAAGGATTTCATCATAATTTAGAAGTTCATTTAAGAAAGATAGAACTTCAATGATGAATAAGCTAAATAATAATTATTATTTAATAATTCATATACCAATTTCAATCATCTACAACTTAGATGATTGGCTTTAGGATATATTTTTCAATAACTCCTACTTTGACTAAAGCCAATCAGAATAATATTAAATATCCTATCTTCTAATTGAGCTACCGAGGCTTCATCAAATAGATCAATCAAGTTTTCCTTTTTCGTCGATCTTTTAAAGGTCAACATTACCCTAATCAAAATCTAAGATCATGGCAATACAGAGAATGTTGGTCCTTTGATTCTTTAGCCTGAGCTATGGCTCTAGTGCTACGATAGGGCACGATCATCTTTGGAGAGTGCCATTCCAAACCTGCTAATGAACCTTAGCAACTACATAGCCTACATGATCGCATCAGATGCCATGATGTACTCTACATCACTAATAGAATAGGCTATAATTTTCTGCTTGGAACCTTTCTTATAGAGTGCTGCTCCAATTAGGGTAAATTCATGACCTAACACTCTCTTGCTTTCATCTTGATCTGACTAAAACTGAAATTAAAATATCTCATAAGTTTTAAGTCAGTATCTTAATATTTGAGTTACTGGATCTTAGTATTTCTTAAATACTTAAGGATTGTTCCAATAATCTTCTAGTGGTTCTCATCCAGATCAGATTAGTATCTGCTCACTACCTCTAGTGAGTATACCATGTCTAGTCTAGTACATAAAAAAATAAGTTGATAGCTAAATCTTTATTTCTTGTAATGCTGGAATTGAAGGAACCAGATCTAGGGTTTTACAGGTAAATCTTGAAAATTTTTTCAAGATCTAACAGCAAAAGACTTAAATAAATTAAAATTTTATTTAAATAAATATGTAAATACCTAGATCTTAGATCTATTACATGATCAAGATATGATATTAAATTAGAAATTAAAATTAAATAAGAAAGTAAAAGATTGATTAAATCAACCTAGATCTACACTACATCAAATGCAGGTCTGAAGTTTATAGATCATATCTATTACCTGAGCAAGTTAGACATTCTAACTTGCTGATCCAAGCTTGAGGATGAAGTCACGAACCGTACACATGTTTGGCCTCTAGGAGTCGTCCATATGAGCCTACGATCTCTGATCTGAAGTCCGATGCAGAAAATCAGCACAGCATGCTAGTACTGTGTTGATCCTTCTTCAACGGTCGATCCGATGCTCCCTTCTTCAAAATTTGGATGATCCAAAATATAAGAAGAAAGATGAAAATTTACTGATCTAAGAATCTCTTAGAAAAAACTCAAAAAAAAGAAGAGATTGAAAATAAAATAGCCCTAGAAGAAGACCCTCTTCTTCTTCTCTTTTCTCTCACCTAGACACCGAATTTGGTGCCTATAGAACCTCCAAACCCAAGGACCCTCTTTCTCTAATTTTTGCACACCCTAAACCTCTCTCAAAGTTCTATATTCTATAAAAAATTAGAATAAAATTCATTCAATAAATAGAGAAAAAGAAGAGTCCAGGTTAGATCAAAATTCTAGACTAGGAATGTCCAAACATGGGAAGTTGTTGGGGCGCCCAACTCTTAGGCACCTCCTCCATAATTATTGGCATGGACCAGCAAGGAAGGGTGCACAAAAAAGAAGATTATTTTTGTGGAATATGAGAATAATTAATTAAAAGAGAGAGCCGCACTCAAGGGAAGATGTTTTGGTCAACAAGGATTCTATCTCATAGAATCCTAAGCAAAACTAACTCCTCTTCTGACTTGATCTTCCAACAAATTGCCTTATGAGAAAAGGAGGAGAGAAAGAGGGCATGAGAAGCCATGGAAGTGGAGAATTTTCACATAAAAAATAAAATAAAAAGTGCATGGGGCGTGAGGATTAAGTGGCGCAAATGATAGGGAGTCCTAGTCACACTAAGACTACTATTTTGACTTGGTCAAACAAGATCTTTTAACCAAATAAAATTAAGATTAAACTAACCCAATTAAATAAGGCCCTAATCCATTTAAAAATTTAATTAAATTAGATTAAATCATATTTAATTCTAATTTATTTTTTAATCAAATTAGAAAATTAGATTAATCCGAGTCCTAGTTAGACTAGGACTGGTTCTTCCTTGCACTTGGCTTATCCAATAAATCAATTGGACTTGATCCAATCAAACCCAAACTAAATCTAATTAAATTATATTTAATTAAACTTAATCTTATCCTATTGGCTTAATCAAATTAAGTCAATTAGTAATCTAATTGCTAATCGATCCTCCTGCAACCTTGCACTAGGTTAAACACCAATCGTATTGATTGTTTAATCCTAGAATGATTCTTAATCGTTGATCAACCATCTGATCAAATCATAAGCTCTAATGTGTGTGACCTCATAGGATCAAACCTAAGTCGATAGCATAGAAATAAATTTCTATACCAATCGAAATGATCATCTAGCAATGATATCCGATGGCCGGATAGGTCGAAGGTGTAGAACACCATCCTTAGAACCTATTGGTGCAAAATCTGATTAACGTCAGATCGAGCTAGAGTTAGGAAAGAAGAGATCACCGTAGGTGATCTGCAAAATAAAGTTTCATCCGAAGTCGGTGGTGGTGACTTCGGTAGGATCCTCCGATGATCAAGTCAGCTCTTCTGGCCAACAGAAATAGAGTGCTCAGACAAGAGTTCAATAAAATTTTTGAAAGGAGAAGAGAGCTTAGAAAAAATATATTGGAAGGATCTTTTTTATAGATGGAGCCTATAACAGACTGATAGTGACAACCATAACCATTTGATCACGGGCTGCTTGGAGCCACGTAGAATTTATTACGGAGAGAGATGTCGTCCGTAGTAGACTGATAATGACAATCGTAACCATCCGATAGTAGGATCATCTGTAGCAGACTGATAAATGATAGTCGTAACCATCTAGTAGTGGGTCACTTAGGGCCACGTGGAGTTTGTTATGAAGAGAGGTGTCCATTATCATGATGTGCCCATTCGTTGAGATTTAATAGTCGAAGTCTGGAGGAAGCAGGCATTGGTTAGTGAAGAGCTTTGACATATATCAATTTTAGAGGAGTTCAGACTCCTAAAGAAAATATGGCTAGAGGGGATCATCTGAAAGGAATACTACTTGAAATCTGGAAGTAATCCACTGGAGGAATCTGGATTGAGTTCAACTAATGGAGAAGTCCAAATGGAGTTCAACTCTTGGAGGAATCCGATGGAGAGGCTCGGAAGGAGTTTAGCTCCTGAAGGAATTTGACTGAAGAAGAAGTTTGGAAGGAGTTTGGCTCCTGAAGGAATCTGATTGAAGGAGAGTCCATAAGAAGTTTGGCTCCTGAAGAAATCTGACTGAAGGAGAAGTCCGAAAGGAGTTCGGCTCCTGGAGGAATTTGACTGAAGGATAATTCTCGATTGAAGCTACTGTAGGAGTCTGGACTGAAGGAGAATTTTTTATCGAGGCTCTTCTATGATTATCAGTTATATTAGGCTAAGCATCAGATTGAACTTCCAGTTATATTAGGCTAAGAATTAGACTGGACTTTGATGGGAGTGGGGTTTATCCCCAACAATAGTCCCCCTACTCCCGAGTTCGAAATTGAATTCAAAATTTGAAGGAAGGAAAAAAGACGACGGTCGAAGTCCAGTCCCGGGTTCCTGCACTTGTTGTTGAGAAAAAAGTGATGGACATTGAAAGTCTTCAGGGCACACTCCACATAGAGGAGTTTGCCTTGATCAGACAAAAGGTCGCATTGGCCTTAGAGGAGGAGAGAAGGAAGAAAGCCAAAAATAGGGTCACCAAACTGGAGACCCAAATGGCAAAGTTGATCTCGAAGGCAATGACCTGGGCCATGGAAGAGTTCAAGACCTCTCCTGAGATGCGAAACCTGAACGTCATGTTCGGATAAGAAGCGTTTATCAAAGGTTTCAAGCTCTACGAAGGCAGAGTAGCTCGAAGGTTCCCCGATCTCGACCTAAGCTTTTTGGGGGAGGAAGATGACGTGGATGCGGGATCATCTAATGCTGTAGTCGACTTTTCCTTCGATGAGCTTGCTTCTGGCCCGTCTGAACCTGCCGTAGAGGTGCCGAACCAATTTGAAAACCTGAGGCTATCAAGAGCGACCCGGCTCCATCCTCCAAGATTTAGATCCTCGAGTAGTTGTACATTTTTCTTTCTTTTAATGTAGTCGACCTTGTCGGCCTATGCTTTGCTTATAATAAACTCATTTTTATAATGAAATAATATATTTTTCACTATTTTTATTTCACGTGAATTCGAGATCTATTTGTGGTCTTACCTTCTTTACCTCATTTTTCTCTCTATCGTCTTCTTATGAAATGCTTGTTGTAGATGCCGAGCTCATTATGAACGTTGAACTAGGATTTCTTCTGCAAATTAGGATAAGGTTCTACCTTTCGCATTTGATGTAGTTAGATTATCGTAGAAAAATATGTGTAAGAAGTCTCCACCGAGCTTCTTTCTTTTTCACGTCTTTAATCTACGAGGTTCCAACTTTTGCTCATGTTAGGATGAGGCTTTCCTTATATTCTTATCATGGCTTATGGAGGTGCGTTAGGGATGTCGGTAGGGTCTCTTCCACCATCCTATCTTATATTGATGAGGTCGTTGGCTTTGCTCATGTTAGGATGAGGTTCTTCTCCTACTCCTAACATGGCTTGTGTGGACAAATTTGGACTATTGACAAGGCCTCTCCCCTCATCTCATCTAAAATGAATGAGGCCTTTGACTTTGCTCACGTTAGGATGAGGTTCTCCTTCTATTCCTAATGGGCTATAGGAGCACCTTAAGGCCATTATCGTGGCCTCTCCCCTCATCTCGTCTAAAATGAATGAGGTCTTCGACTTTGCTCACGTTAGGACGAGGTTCTCCTCCTATTCCTAACGGACCATAGGAGCATATTTGGATCATTGTCGGGGCCTCTTCCCTCATCTCATCTAAAATGAATGAGGTCTTCGACTTTGCTCATGTTAGGACGATGTTCTCCTCCTGTTCCTAACGGGCTGGATACATTAGGATCGTTGTCAGGGCCTCTTTCCTCATCTCTTCTAAAATGAACAAGGCCTTCGACTTTACTCATGTTAGGATGAAATTCTTCTCCTATTCCTAATGGGCTATAGGGGCACTTTAGGGCCGTTGTTAGGGCCTCTCCCCTCATCTCATCTAAAATGAATGAGGCCTTCAACTTTGCTCATGTTGGGATGAGGTTTTCCCCCTGTTCCTAATAGGCTGTAGGGGCACATTAGGGCCGTTGTTAGGGCCTCTCTCCTTATCTCATCTAAAATGAATGAGGTCTTCAACTTTGCTCATGTTAGGATGAGGTTCTCCTCCTATTTCTAACGGATTGTATTTATCATGAAATTAAGTTCGTGGGATAGTCCTCCTTTATCACCGATACACAACAAAGATTAGATTGTTAGAGTAGGGGGATTTCATTGTAATCAAATTATCAGTAATACATTCATAGATTTTTCGAATTTCATGGTCGAGGCAGGTCTCCCCCCGAGTTTCTTCAAATAGTACATCTCGGGTCAGACGACTTTCATGACCTCGTAGGATCCTTCTCAATTTGGGGTAACCTTTTCCTAGCTTTAAGACTGAGAGATAGCAGCTCGCCGAAGTACTAAGTCCCCCATTTTGAACATTTTACCTCTAACTCTGGAGTTATAATATTAGGCTACCCTTTGCCTGTAGGCCGCCATCCAAACTTGGGCTTCTTCTCTTTTTTCTTTTAGTAGATCAAGATTGATTCTGAGGTCCTACGAGTTACGCTACTCATTGAAGGCCACGACCCATGCTGATGGGAGTTTAAGCTCGATTGGGATGACTGCCTCCATTTCAAAGGCCAAGGCGAATGGTGTTTTCCCAATCGGTAGCCTTTGAGTAGTTCGGTATGCCCAGAGGACATGATAGAGTTCATCTGTTCAGGCCCCCTTTGCTCTATCAAGCCTTGCCTTGATGCCTTACAACAGAATTCGGTTGGTCACTTCAACTTTCCCATTTGCCTATGGGTGAGCTACCAACGTGAAGTGATGAAAGATGTTTAGATCTTCACAGAACTCAATGAATCTCATCCCATTGAACTATCGACCATTACTATTATGAGAGTTCAGGGCAGATCAAACCGATAAACAATTAACTTTCAGATGAAGTCCTGTACCTTAGCCTTAGTAATTTTTGCTAGTGGTTCGATTTCGATCCATTTGGTGAAGTAGTCGATCGCAACCAGAAGAAACTTTTGTTGTCCGGATGCTACTGGGAAAGGGCCAAGTATATCCATTCCCCACTGCACAAATGGCCAAGGTGCGTTTAATGGAGTAAGCTCGGAGGTCGGCTATCTTTGTATGTTTGCATTTCTCAGATAGCAGTCATATTTCTTGACATACTCCATAGAATCATGGTACAAGGTCGGCCAATAGTATCCTTACCGAAGTAGTTTTTGTAACAGGGATCTGGCTCCTACATGACTTCCATAAATTTTCTCGTGTACTTCCCATAATACGAAGTCGACCTCTGAAGGTCGGAGATATCTCAACAGCGATAGCGAATTCGACCTTTTATACAACTTGCCCTCATACAAAATATACCGGGAGGCTTGATTTTTGAGTTTTCGAGCTTCTTTCATATTATGAGGAAGAACTCCCTCTTTGAGATAGGCAACTAACAAGTTAATCCAGCTCGGCTTGAGCCTCATTTGCATAACGAGCAGCGATTCCTTTGAGCTTGGGCATTTTAGAATTTCAAAAAATACTTCTTTGGATAGTTCGGCTAGGACTGAAGTGGCCAATTTGGATAGGAGGTCGACTCTTGTATTTTCTGTCCTCGAAATTTATCAAATGCTAAAACTATCGAAGGCCAAAGTCAAATACTTAACTTTCTCAAGGTATTTCATCATACTCTCCTTCCGTGCTTCATAGTTGCCACTAACTTGGCCGACCACTAATTGAGAATCACAGTAGACTCGAAGCCAATCTACTTTTTACTCTCTTGCTATTTTTAATTCGACGATCAACGCTTCATATTCGATCTTGTTATTAGTTGCAGAAAATTTGAAGCATAGCACGTACTCGACAATGACTCCCTCGGGGTTGACTAAAACTAACTCCGCACCTGCTCTAGTGGAGTTGAACGAACCATCCACATATAGGGCCCAAAAACCTTTGAAAAGGTCGGCACTTTCTTTGGAGAGGCTCGATTACAACCATGGGATGCCGATCTTGTTCTGCTCAAGCTCAACTTCATCTGGAATGGTACACTCAACTATGAAGTCGGCCAGTGCTTGAGCCTTGATTGCTGGCCGAAGTCGGTAGTTGATGTCAAATTCTATTAATTCAATGGCCCATTTTGCAATTCTTCCAGAAGCATTCATTTGATGAAGGATTGCTCTGATCGGCTGGTCAATGAGGAGCATTATAGCATGTCCCTGAAAGTAAGATCGAAGTCTTCTTACTACAATCAAAAGAGCATAAGTCAATTTTTTCAATTTTGTATACCTGATCTCAACATCTCTTAGGTTCTGGCTTATATAGTAGACTGATCATTATACTTTCATCTTTTCTTTGACCAGGACTACCACTAATGCTGCAGGAAAGATCGTGAGGTAGAGAAATAGCTCCTCTCTAGATTTGGATTTGGCCAGTAGGGGGATGAGCCGAGGTAGTTCTTGAGCTCGTCGAACGCCTTTTGGCATTTCTAAGTCCAGTGAAAATCTTTCGACTTTCTAAGGATTTAGAAGAAGGGCATGCAGTGTTCGACCAACCTCGAGATAAAATGATTCAAAGATGCCACCTTTCTGATCAGGTGTTGAATTTCCTTGATGGACTTCGGAGCGGTCATCTCTTGGATCGCTTGAATTTTCTCCGTGTTGGCCTCGATCCCTCGTCTCAAGACCATGAATCCCAAAAATCTTCCTAAAGCTATCCCAAAGGCGCACTTAGTTGGGTTCAGCTTCATCTTGTATTTTCTGAGCGTATCGAAAGCCTCTTCAAGGTCGGCAACATGATTGACAGTCTTTTGCTTTTGACCAGCATGTCATCGACGTAAACCTCCATATTGCGATCAATCTACTCCTTAAACATTTTATTGACCAAGCACTGATAAGTCACGCCTGCATTTTTAAGCCCAAAGGACATGACCCTGTAATAGTAAAGACCATGGTTAGTAATAAAAGCAGTCTTCTCCTCGTCCTTCGATGCCATCCAAATTTGGTTGTAGCCAGAGAAGACGTCCATGAAGGTGAGGAGCTCATAGCCTGAAGTTGTATCCACTAGTTGATCGATTTCGGATAAAGGATAGCTATCTTTTGGGCAGGTCTTGTTAAGCTTTTTAAACTCGATGCACATCCTCCACTTGTCGTTGGCTTTCTTGACCAGGACCACATTAGAGATCTAAGTCGGATAGCTGACTTCTCAGATAAATCCGACATTGAAAAGCTTGTCGACTTCTTCTGCTATTATCTTCTATCTTTTTAGTGCATGGCCTCGAACTCTTTCTTTCACTGGTCGATGCTTGGGATCAATGGCTAGCCAATGTTTCATAACCTCGGCATCAATCCCAGGCATATCCATCGGGATCCAGGTGAAGACGTCGGCAATCCTCTGTAAAAAGGCGATGAGCTACTTCCGAACTTCATTTTCCAAATTGGAGTCAATTTGCACCATATGCTCTGCATTTCCATCATTCAGGGGGACAGTCACAAAATCTTCTATCGATTCTCCCCTTTTTGCGATGAGGTCATCCCAGGCATCTAGCCCATCAACAGGACAAGGGTCGGACTGTTCTTCCTTTCGTAGGGCAATTGAGTAGCAGTGCCTTGTCAGAGCTTGATCTCCTCTGATCTCTCTGATCCCATAACTTGTCGAAAACTTCATCTTCAAATAATAAGTGGACACCACCGCCTGAAGTGCATTTAAACCAGGTCAGTCAAGAATTGCGTTATAAGCAGAGGAAGCCTTTACTACCAGAAAATCCATCTGCGCTCTAGATTATTTTAGATATTGTCCGACAACCACAGCTAAAGTCATTACACCTTCAACTGGTACTGTAACACCAACGAAGCCTACTAGGGGAAGTTTATTGGTCCAAGCTGACTATTAGATATTGATATTTTGGAGAAAGCATCTTAAAATAAGATGTTAGCGAACTTCCATTATCAACTAGGACATGACATACATCATAGTCCGCTATATTTAAAGAGATCACAACCACATCATTATATGGAAATTGTACTCCTCGTGCATCTACCTTAGTGAAGGTTATGAGTTCTTTAACCCTCCATCTTTTCACTAATCTCCTAGATCCACTGGCCTCTTCTTGTTGAAGTCCCCCAAAGATAGTGTTGATGATGCCAAGAGGCAGCCAATCTCCTTATTGTTCCACCCTCCTTGGTGGTTCTGGCTGCGACAGTACCCTCGATCAATCTTCTCTTGCTTCAGACTGACGTCTGAGGAATCGATCCAGTCGACCTCTCACGATGAGCTCCTCGATCTCATCTTAAAGCTGAACACATTCTTCAGTGTCATGGCCATGGTCACGATGGTAGAGATAGTATTTGCTAGGATTGTGCTTGCCAGGATGAGTGCACATCCTTTTAAGCCTTGGCAGCTGCTCCTTGATCTCCATCAATACTTGCATTTTTGGAGCATTGAGGGAGAAGTAGTTGTGAAACCTTCTAGGGGGAGAACTTCTTCATACCCTTCTGTCGGAGCTTCTTTGACAATGAGCTCGAGGAGGAGTTTGGGCTCGCTTGCGCTCGAAGGGAGTCTGTGAGCATGGCCGAACTTCATTCGGCCCTCCATCAGCTGCGGGTTTATTAGACTCATCCGCCTGCCGCTCTCCTATGGCTTTCCCATCCTTCAATTTGAAGATTTCTTCCACTCGAACATATCCTTCAGTCCGAGCTAGCAGATCGACAAAGTTTCTAGGATATTTCTTCTCTAGAAAAAATAGCAAATTATTCTTCTAAAGGCCATCCTTGAGTGCGGCCATTGCAACAGACTGATCCAGGTTCCAGACCTCCAATGTAGCAGCATTAAACCAAGTGACATAAGTTTGGATAGATTCCCTCTTTTTCTACTTGATATTCATTAGGGAATCTGAACCTCAGTGCGGACATCGATTGCTGATGAAGTGAGCTACAAACTGATGGCTCATTTGATCGAAGAAAAAAATGGTGTCTGGCTTAAGTGCTGAGTACCAGTTCCTGACAGCTCCCTTGAGGGTGGATGCAAATGCCCAGCATAAAATGGCATCTGGCGTGCCATGAAGCAGCATCATTATCTAAAAGGCCTTTAGATGGTCGATCGGATCGATGGTTCCATCGTAACTCTCAAACTATGGAAGCTTGAAGTTTGGTAGGATTGGTTCCTGCATAATCTTCTGAGAAAAAGAAGGGTTAGTGCAAATATTATTACCATATGAGGAGGGAGTATGACAGAGCTCTTTGATTCATTGGCTCATTTTCTAGAGTTTTTGATTCAGGAGATCTTCACGATCGTTGATCTTCAAAATTTTTTGGTGGGATGGGGGCAAAGCTCCTCCCGAGATCGAGTCATGGTTCGAGCAAGGGCTCTCCACCCTCTGCTTTCCCTTTTCGGAGGTCACCGACCGGCTAGCCCAAGTCAGCCATCCCCTGATCGAATCATGGGGCTCCAGAGAAGCCTGCTCCAATCGAATTAGCATTGGAGCCTACCGATGTATGGCCTATACCACCTCTGTGAGATCGCGAACCTGCTGGATCAGTAGGTTGAACTACTCCACATCCACCATGGCTGTAGGTGGATCTTGAGTTATCGGAGCTAAACCAAGAGCTGATAAATCTAGATGGAATTTAGCTATAGAGATCATTGATCGTCGGGTCGAAGCTTTTCTAGGAGGCATTTTTTTTAGAAAGAACTCTAGAAAGGAAGAAGAGAGATCGCTGCTGAGCACTCCTTTAAGAATAAGAAAACTTCAGGAATAGAGGGCCTTTCTTCTAGCACCAATCCTATTGGTGCAGAATCTGGTTGATGCCAGATTGAGCTAGAGTTAGGGAAGAAGAGGTCATCGTCGGTGATCTACAAAATAAAGTTCCATCTGGAGTCGATGGTGGTGGCTCTGGCAGGACCCTCCGATAATCAAGTCAGCTCTTCTGACCAACAGAAATGGAGTACTCAGGCAAGAATTCAGCATAATTTTTGAAAGAAAAAGAGAGCTTAGAGAAAATGTATCTAAAAGGTTCCTTTTTATAGATGGAGCCTATAACAGACTGATAGTGACAACCGTAACCATCCGATCGTGGGCTGCTTGGGGCCATGTAGAATTTATTATGGAGAGAGGTGTCGTCCGTAGTAGATTGATAATGACAGTCATAACCATTCGATAGTGGGGTCGCCTATAGCAGACTGATAAATGACAGTCGTAATCATTCGATAGTGGACTGCTCGAGGCCACGTGGAGTTTGTTATGGAGAGAGATGTCCATTATCATGATGTGCCCATTCGTTGAGATTTAATAGTCGAAGTTCGGAGGAAGCAGATGTTCGTTGGTGAAGAGCTTTGGCATATATCAATTCTAGAGGAGTTCGAACTCCTAAAAAAATATGGCTAGAGGAGATCATTCAAGAGGAATACTACTTGAAATCCAAAAGTATCTACTGAAAAAATTCTGATGGAGTTCGATTGATGGAGAAGTCCAGAAGGAGTTCAACTCCTAGAGGAATCCGACTGAAGAAGAGGTCTGAAAGGAGTTTGGCTCCTGGAGGAATTTGACTGAAGGAGAGGTCCAAAAGGAGTTTGGCTCTTGGAGGAATCTGACTGAAGGAACAGTCTGAAAGGAGTTCAGCTCCTGGAAGAATCCGACTGAAGGAGAATTCTTGATCGAAACTGCTGAAGGAGTCCGAACTGAAGGAAAATTCCTGATCGAGGCTACTAAAGGAGTCCAAACTGAAGGAGAATTTTTGATCGAAGCTCTTCTATAATTATCGATTATATTAGGCTAAGCATCAGACTGGATTTTTAGTTATATTAGGCTAAGCATCATACTGAACTTCGACGGGAGCGGAGTTTATCCCCAATAGAACTCATATAGATATAGTTTCCATATAATTCATTCCCTTGACCACAATGCTCATAGGACACCTCAGAGTTCAACTGTCAACTCTGATCAGGTTATCCATATTGTATTTCAAAATATCAAATCCATCAGATGGATTATCCTGGCCAAGATTTTGCTATATTAAAATACAGTGATACATTCTTCTCCAACTCTTCGAGTGGTCAATTCCATCTTGATCATACTCCAACTTTGCAAGTACTTAATTGTGCCCAAAAACCTTTCATTGCTGAATTAGAAATTCAGTTAGTCCGATACCAAAGCATAGTGAGTTACTTGCACATCACTGAGGTGATCTCAGGTCTAAGGGATACTTATACCTATATCCCATCAGAGACATTCTCGATAGTAGAATGCTCTAGAGTTGGTCATGTTCAATGATGATGTATCCATACATCTCACCTGTATGCCATACCAGTGTTTCCACACATCTTGGTTAAGAGGACAACCAACCTATATGGCATACAGCGACCTATGCTCGATAAATGCTGTTGTCCTAATTAACAGCCTATCATTTGATCGCGAATATATTTAAGGACTAATCGATAAATTCTCTCTTTATCGAAACTAAACAATCCTAAGGACTTCATCACAATAATAGAGTTCATTAGAAAATGTAAACTTATGATGAAAAAGATGCCAAAATATTTTTATTAATTAATAAATTAATTATAATTATAAAATAGCTCAACCGTCAATAAGCTGATGATTGGCTTTGGGATACAATTTTCAACAACTTTCACTTATCCTAAAGCCACTCGGCATAGTATCTAATACCCATCTTCGACTTATGATTGTCAAACTTCTTGATTACCAGGGCTTTAGTGAAGGGGTCAGCTAGGTTCTCCTTTTCGTCGATCTTCTCAAGATCGACGTCACCACGATCCATGATCTCACGAACCAAATTGAAGCGGCACAGAATGTGCTTTGTCCGCTAGTGTGCCTTCGATTCCTTTGTTTGAGCTATGGCGCCAATAGAGCAGGACTAGACCATCAATGGAAGATGCTACTTCAAGCTCAGTGATGAACTTCCCCAGCCACATAGCTTCTTTTGCTGTATCTGATGCTGCCATGTACTCTTCTTCGCAAATAGAGTCAGCCACTGTATGCTGCTTGAAACTTTTTCAGCAGATGGCTCCACCATTTAGAGTAAAGATATACCCCGACATACTTTTACTGTCATCATGGTCAAATTGAAAGTTGGAGTCTGTAAACCCCACAAGCTTCAGATCTGACTCACCATAAACCAACCATTGGTCCTTAGTATTTCTCAAATACTTAAGGATGGTTTTAACCACCTTTCAGTGATTTTCTCCTGGGTCAGACTGGTATCTACTCACCACTCCTAGTGAGTATGCCACGTCTAGTCTCGTACATGTCATTGCATACATAATAGACCCTACTTTCGAAGCATTTGGGATTCTACTCATACACTCTCTCTCTTTAAGAGTTGTCAGACAATCCTTCTTAAAGAGAGAAATTTTTTGGCCTATCGAGAGATAGCCCTTTTTGGAATTCTCTATGCTGAACCTCTTCAACATAGTTTCTTTGTATGTGGACTGAGATATACTAAGCATCCTTTTAGATCATCCCTATAAATCTTCATCCCTAAGATGTAGGATGCTTCACCCAAGTAATTCATGGAGAACTATGATGACAACCAGACTTTTATTTCTTGTAGTATGGGGATATCATTTCTGATTAAGAGAATGTCATCCACGTACAAAATAAGGAATACTACTGCTGGACCATTTGCCCATTTGTAAATGTAGGGTTCTTCTCCATTCTTAACGAAGCCATATGTTTTGATCACTTTATCAAAGCGCATATTCCAACTCCGAAATGCCTGCTTTAATCCATAAATGGATCTTTGAAGGTTGCACACCTTGGACTCATTTGTGGATATGAATCCTTCAGGCTGTATCATATACACCTCTTCGATCAGCTCTCTATTTAGGAAAGCTGTCTTCACATCCATCTACCCGATCTCATAGTCCAGATGGGTAGCAATGGCAAGCATGATCCGAATGGACTTGAGCATTGCCATAAGAAAGAATGTCTTGTCATAGTCAATACCATAACGTTGACGATACCCCTTGACAACTAGATGGACTTTATAGATCTCCACCTTTCCGTCTATGTTCCTCTTCCTTTTGAAGACCCATTTACACATAATGGGTTTAATCCCTTTAGGTGGATCAACTAATGTCCATACATCATTGACCTTCATGGAATCCATTTTGGATCTTATAGCTTCTAGCCATTTCTCAGAGTCGGATCTCTGCATTGAATCCATATAAATGATCGGGTCCTCATCGTTCACATTGAGTTTGATGGGATCACCATCCTAAACCAAGAATCCATTGTATCTATCTGGATGGTACAGTACTCCATCGAATCGTCTTAATGGTGCGGGTTCACTAGGCTTCGAATCTGATCTGATCAAATCCTACTTAAGTTCAACATTTTATGTCGAACTTTCTACCTGTTGAACTTTATCAAGTTCAACCTTAGAGGCAATAGTTTCTTCACCAAGAAACTCCTTTTCCAAAAAGGTTGCCCTAAAGCTGACGAACACCTTTTGTTCATCAGCATGATAGAAATGGTATCCTTTGATCTCTTTTGAGTATCCTATGAATGTACACTTATCAGACCTAGGTCCAAGTTTATCTGTAACTAATCGTTTGACATAAGTCGGGCACCCCCAAACCCTAAGGTGTGAAAGTGCTGGCTTACGCCCTGTCCATATCTCATATGAGATTTTAACTACAGACTTACTTAGAATCCTATTTAATAGATAACAAGCCAATTCGAGTGCATATCCCCAGAAGGATATCGACAAGCTGGCAAATCCCATCATGGATCGGACCATGTCTAACAAAGTTCGATTTCTTCTTTCAGACACACCATTATGTGTGGTATTCCAGGAGGAGTCCATTAGGAGAGAATTCTATTCTCTCCTAGATATATGAAAAACTCACCAGAAAGGTATTCTCCTTCTCGATCAGATTGAAGAGTTTTAATACTCTTCTCAGTTTGTTTTCTACTTCACTTTGGAATCGTTTGAACATTTCAAAAGAATCCGACTTATGTTTCATCAGATAGACATATCCATATCTGGATAGATCATCTATGAAAGTGATGAAGTAGACATATCCATCTCTAGCACTTATGCTCAATGGTCCACATACATCAGTATGTACTAGACCTAAGAGCTCATTGGCTCTCTCACCTTTTCCAGTAAAAGATGACTTGGTCATTTTACCAAGAAGATAGGACTCATAGGTTGGAAGTGATTCGCAATCATTGACTTCGAGGATTTTCTCTTGAGTCAACATGTTTATCTTGTTCTTGTTTATATGACCTAGCCTATGGTGTCATAAGTAAATATCTGATACACTATCTAATCTAGGGTGCTTGCCAGTAGAATAGACTACATTAATAGATTGTGATAACATATATACACTATTGTTCAATTGTCCATAGAAAGTAGTAACACCATTCACAATAGCATTACAAACTCATTTCTTTATTAAAATTTCATAATTATTCATGGCAAAATGATATTTAAAAAGAAACTAGGATAAAAATGACAATCACTAAGAACAACGATATGAGATTCAAATACAAGTTTCAAAATTTCTAAAGCTAGAACTGGAACTGATCTTCCATCTTCAATGTTTAGGAATCTCTCATCTTGCTCGAATCTTCTACTGACCTGCAATCCCTGAAATAAATTACAAATATGGTAAGGGCTATCGGTATCCAATACCCAGTCAGTAATATCATAAATAGAAAATTGCAAGGAGGTATAATATAAATATCTTGCCTAGCAATAGTTTGCTTCTTTCTCTGCCTGTTTGGATCCAGAGAGGCAATGTACTGAGGATAGTTCTTTTTTTAGTGCCCCTGCTTCTTGCGAAAGAAGCATTTAGCTTGACTCTTATCGGGCTTGATCTTTCTGGTCTGGCCCTGCACTGATGTCCCAGCCTGAACTTGCACCTTCTTTGTTTTCTTCTTCTTGTTCTTCTTTCCTTTCCTAAAGGGTCGAGAACCAGAAGATGAACCTCCCACTAAGTTCACCAACTCTTTATGGAGCTAGTGATCCTTCTCAAAGTTTTAAAGTAACCCTAGTAAGCCATGGTAGTTTACTTCAAGCTTTGTCATTCTATAATGAGTAAGAAAAGGGAGATAGGACTTTGGCAGCGAGTTCAGAATTGCATCTTTTCCAAGTTGTTCATGCAAGAAAAAGCCAAGTTTGCTCAAGCGCTCTATCAGCTTGATCATATACAGTACGTGATCAATGACTGAGGCTCCATTCCGCATTCTAGTGTTGAAGATGGCGCAACTAGTCTTGTGCCTCTCAACGTCATCGGGTGTGCCAAAAGAATCCTCTAATATTTAGAGCATTTTATTTAGCTAAGCTGTCTCAAACCTACGATTGAACTCATCACTCATCGCAGCCAGCATAATATAGTGCACCATGGTTCGGTCATTAAGCCACTTCTGATAACTATCTCTGACTGTTCCACATGCATTGGTGGCTAACTTCTCAGGTGCAGGATCCGTTAGCACATATAGGTTCCATTCATGCTTCAGGACAATCTTCAACTTTCGGTACCAGCTATCAAAGTTGAGTCCCACCAACTTATCATTATCCAACAATGATCGGAGCGATAGGAAAGTGGCCATGTCTGCACAAAGAAAAACCAAAATCTAATTAGTAATTGATTCATTAAACCTAAAGATTTGGACTTTAATCAAAAGATTTCTCTCCCACTATTTTATTTGAATTGGTAGCCTCTACCTCTAATTCGAGGAATTATCCTAATTCCTTAGTGGGTACTAGAATCCACGTAGACTGTACACGAGCCCAACTTTGGTTGGCCCACCCACGTACATCTAAGGATAGATTCATAACCAATTGTTTCTCCAAATAATTTTCAATAATTAAATTTTGCCCCAAGCCCTGATCAGTTGGCTTTGGCCTTCTCAGAAAAGGGTCTAGCTAGGTCCAACCATTAACATGACCATACTTGGTCCATCCAACCAATGAATGATCAGGCCTAACTTTGGTTGGCCCACCTGACCACCATTTAGAAAGATGTATCCAAGAGATCATATAATGAATGATAATTCCATCAATCGATAAGCACCAGGCCTTTGGGCCTCCAATGATTATCCAACTGATGGACCCATTATCATCCACTTTAATGGGAGGCTATGATCCAGTTATCATATAACTATTTCATTTTAGGAAACCTAATAATTTTAGAGGATTTAATTTATAGAAGCGAGTAGGTCAGATTAACCAGCTTGTCATGATCCTCCCACTAACTTCACCAAGTCAGCTTAAGGGAGACCATTAATAGGCTGGTCTAGGAGCACCTAAATCAGTCAAACTGATTTACCTAGCTGACATGGGTTAGCTCAAATAGTTAAGCGATCTGATCAAAACATAATCTCACCAAGAGGTCAGGTAAGTTCGATCAGTGGAAGGGTCTGCCAGGCTTGCCTTAGACACCATCAAAAATGGCCAGGTAAGCAAGCTACCAATTAAAAACCACTAGTCTGATTTACCTTACACATCAAACTGATTTAATTAGTTTCAATTAGATCAACCTAATAATTCATGCTAGACCACAGCCAAGAATCAAGTCCATCTTGGGTCTTGTTAAAGACATGGACTTGACCAACTACAACTATTGCAATTGATCTAGAGAATCCTTGACCTAATCTAAGACAACAATTGATTAGATTTAGTCAATTCTCTAATTAAGTCTATTCTTTAATCTAATCCTAGGTCTAACCCAATTAATGGACCTAATCCCCACTAACCCATTAATTCAATATGTTATGATTTATGTCATAGGATCTTCAATTTACAATCCTAGAACCTAATCAAACAACTTCTTAATTCTTAATTAAGTTTTGTGCTGAGGGTTGCGGTTTGGCTTTTCAAAAATAGTTTTCATGTTTGTAAAATATTTTTACAACATGGTTCTATCAACCAAGTTGCATGTTTGATTCATAATCAATATGCAAGTAACATAAACATGAATCTACTTTAGATCTAATATAAACAGGTTCATATAATTAAAATAATTTCAATAATAATTAATTATAAAATTTTTTAGATTAAATCTAACATATTTATGAAGATTAAAATTAGATTAAAATATTTTTAATTAGATCATAAAATCTCTTAGATCTAATTTAAAATTTTATGATCAATATTTTAGATCAGCATGTACTAGGACAACCTATTCACTGTAAGGGGTAAACCTTACAGCAGGACAACCCTATGGCAGTCTGTGCAATCTAAAATATTTTATTTTTAGGTCTAAAATTATTTTAAATCTATTAAATTATAAATAAAATTATATTAAATCTAATAAATTTATGATTAAACTCAAATCATCACGAACTAGGATAACCTATTCACTATCAGGGGTAAATCTTACAGCAGGACAATCTTATGACAATTCGTGAGATCTAAATTTTTTTTAATTTTAGATTTAATAATTAGATTATAAATTAGATCTAATCTAACAAATAATCTAAATATGCATAAAAATCATATAATAACAATCTTGCTCTGATACCAATTGAAGAAACTAGATCTAGGATTTTACAGGTAGATCTTGAAAACTTTTTCAAGATCTTATAGTGAAAGACTTAAATAAATTAAATATTTATTTAAATAAATATATAAATATCTAGATTTTAGATCTATTATATGATTAAGATATGATATTAAATTAAAAATTAAAATTAGATAAGAAAATAAAAGATTGATCAAATCAATCTAGATCTATACTACATCAAATACAGGTATGAAGTTTATAGATCATATCTATTACCTAAGCAAGTTAGACATTCTAACTTGCTGATCCAGGCTTGAGGATGAAGTCACAAGCCACACACACATCCAACCTCTAGGAGTCATCCACACGAGCCTACGATCTCTGATCTGAAGTTTGATGCAGAAAATCAGCACAGCATGCTAGTACTATACTGATCCTTCTTCGACGGTGGATCTGATGCTCCCATCTTCAAAATTTGGACTCTCTAAAACATGAGAAGGAAGATGAAAGTTTACTAATCTGAGACTCTCCAAAAAAAAACTCAAAAAAAAGAAGGAGAGATTAAAAATAAAATAGCCCTAGAAGAAGACCCTCCTTTCTCTCACCTAGATATCTAGTTTGGTACCTATGGAACCCCCATGCCCAAGCATTCTCTTTCTCTGATTTTTGCACACCACAAAGCTCTCCCAAAGCTATATATTTCATAAAAAAATCAGAGTAAAATTTATCCAATAAATAGAGAAAAAGAAAAGTCCAAGTTAGATCAAAATCCTAGACTAGGAATGTCCAAACATGGGAAATTGTTGGCGCACCCAACTCTTGGGTGCCTCCTCCACAATTATTGGTGTGGACCAGCGAGGGAGGGTGCACAAAAAAGAAGATTATTTTTATGGAATAAGAGAAGGATTAATTAAAAGAGGGGGCGGCACTCAAGGGAAGGTATTTTGGTCAACAAAGATTCTATCTCATAGAATCCTAAGCAAAACTAACTCCTCTTTTGACTTGGTCTTCCAACAAATTGCCTTATGAGAAAAGTAGGACAGAAAGAGGGCATAAGAAGCCATGGAATTGGAGAATTTTTACATAAAAAACAAAACAAAAAGGGCATGGGGCGTGAGGATTAAGTGGCGCAAGTGATTGAGAGTCCTAGTCGCACTAGGAATCCTGTTTTGACTTAGTCAAATAAGATCTTTTAACCAAATAAAATTAAAATTAAACCAACCCAATTAAATAAGACCCTAACCCATTTAAGAACTTAATTAAATTATATTTAATTCTAATTTATTTTCTAATCAAACTAGAAAATTGTGTTAATTCGAGTTCTAGTTAGACTAGGACTAGTTCTTCATTGCACTTGGCTTATCCAATAAACCAATTAGACTTGATCCAAACAAATCCAAACTAAATCTAATTAAATTATATTTAATTAAACTTAATCTCAGCCTATTGGCTTAATCAAATTAAGCTAATTAGTAATTCAATTACTAATCGATCCTCCTGCAATACTTGCACTAAGTTAAACAACAATCATATTGATTGTTTAACCCTAGAACAATTCTTAATCATTGATCATCCATCCGATCAGATCGTAAGCTCTAACATGTATAACCTCATAGGTTCAAATCTAAGTCGGTAGCATAGAAATAAATTTTTGTATCAATCAAAGTGACCATCTGGTAATGACATCCGAAGGCCGGATAGGTCGAAGGTGTAGAACACCCTCCTTAAAACCCATGCGGATATAGTTTTCATATAATTCATCCTCTTAACTATAATGTTCGTAGGACATCTCAAAGTTCAACTGTCAACTCTAATCAGATTGTCCACATTATATTTTAAAATATCAAATCTATCTAATGGATTATCTTGGCCAAGGTTTTGCTATATTAAAATACAGTAATACATTCTTCTCCAACTCTTGGAGTGGTCAATTCCATCTTGATCAAACTCCGACTTTGCAAGTACTTGACCATGCTCAGAAGCCTTCCATTGCTGAATTAGAAATTTAGTTAGTCCAGTACCAAAGCAAAGTGAGTTGCTTGCAAGTCACTGAGGTAATCTCAAGTCTAAGGGATACTTATACCTATATCCCATCAGAGACATTCTCGATAGCAAAATGCTCTGGAGTTGGTCACGTTCAATGACGATGTACCCATACATCTCATCCGTATGCCATATCAGTATTTCCACACTCCTTGGTTAAGAGGATAACCAACCAATATGGCATATAGCAATCAATGCTCGATAGACGCTTTTGTCCTAATTAACAACCTATCATTTGATTGTGAACAAATTTAAAAACTAATCGATAAATCCTCTCTTTATCGAAACTAAATAGTTCTAAGGACTTCATCACAATAATGAAGTTCATTAGAAGATGTAAATTTGTAATGAAAAAGATGCTAAAATATTTTTATTAATTAATAAATCAATTATAATTATAAAATAGCTCAACTGTCAATAGGCTGATGATTGGCTTTAGGACACACTTCCCAATAGGAATGTCATTCTTGATTAAAAAAATATCATCCATAGACAGCACAAGGAATAATACTAGAGAACTTTTTGCCAACTCATAAATGCAGTGTTCCTCTTTGTTCATAACAAAGACATATGTTTAAAACATATGTTCCAACTCCAAGATAATAGCCAAATAGGCTTTATAGGTCTCTACCTTCCCATCTACACTACTCTGATCCTTCAAAATTCATTCATACCCAACGAATTTTATCCCTTCAAGTGAATCAACTAGTGTCTACATACTATTGATTTTCGTGGACTCTAATTTGGACTTGATGGCTCCAAGCCACTTCTCAGAGTCAAACCTCTGCATAGCATCCATGTAGATGATCGGATCCTTATTATTCTCATCAAGCATAACAGAATTGTTATTCCAGATCTAGATACCAAGTAAGTATCTAGCTAACACGGTACTCTACCAGATCTCCTTAATGATGCTAGATTAATGGGCTTCGGATTTGATCTAATCAAATCCGATGCTATAGGTTTACTAGATTGTATCGATTCTTTCTACCCATTAAACTTTCTTAAGTTCAACTTTAGTGGCATCAGTTTCTTCTCTAAGAAACTTCTTTTCCAAAAAGAATGCCTTACTGCTGACGAACATCTTATGTTCTTCAGCATGGTAGAACTAATTTTTCTTAGTATCCTTGGGGTACCCTATTAATATACACTTATGCGATCGAGCTCCAAGTTTATCTGTAAGCAAATATTTGACATAGACTTAACAACCCAAACCCAAAAGTGAGAGACTCTAGGTCTACGTCCAATCCATATCTCATATGGAGTCTTTGCAACAGATTTACTTGGAATAATTTACAAAGTAAAACAAATAGTCATAAAAGCATAATCCTAAAACAGGCAGACTAGTAAATCCCATCGTGGATCAAACCATATCTAACAAAGTTCAATTTTTTCTTTCGATACACCATGTTTAGAAAGGAGTCTACAAAGAGAGAATCTCATTCTCTCTTAGATATGTCAAAACTCACTGAATAAGTATTCATCTTCTCAATCTGATCGAAAAATTCTAATAGCTTTTCTAATTTATTTTTCTATTTCATTATTGAATCATTTGAATATTTTAAATGATTCAAACTAAATGCACCCATATCTAGATAGGTCGTCTATAATGAAATATTGATATTCTTGACATCATCTAACTTGGATGTTTATTAAATATGTACATTATACTTAACAGACTGTATAAATGTTAAATATCATTTTTTTATTATCCATGTATTATTGCAACATCATTCATCATGATATCACGATAATCTCCTTTTATTAATAAATGATGATCATCTTTGGCCAAAAGATCATCAAAGATCATATTCATTATAAACAATAGACAATAGTGACAGTCACTCTGAATGACAACATTTGTATTGAAAATCAACTTGATGATTCCTGAAGCTAGGTTTGGAACTAGACTTCCATCCCTAACACTCAAGAATCTCTCACTATTTTCAAACATTTCACTTACCTAAAGTCCTTACAATAAATTGCATAAGACTACTGGTATCCAATACCTAGATAGTAGAAATATATACAGAGAAATTACAAGGTGTTATTATATAACATTCTTGATGAGTAACTCTTTGATTTCTTCTCTTGTTTAGCCTATTGAGGTTAAGGAATCAAGATAATTTTTCTTCGTATGACACTGCTTCTTACATTCGAAGCACTCTATCTGAATTTGGTTAGTCTTAGACTTTTTATTTTGACTAGACTTGTAAACCTCAGTATGAACCCTTTCGTGCTGCTGAATCAAATTCAACTTTTGATACTAATTATCAAAGTTGAGTCCCATAAGTCATCATTGTCTAACAATGATTAGAGCAATTAGGATTTAGCCTTAATCTATAAGAATAGAGAACACAAACCTATTGTATACGAATTATTTTAGGCCTAGAGACTTGGACTTCAATCTAAAGGTTCTCTTACTATTTTGTATGAATTAGTAGCCTCTACCTCCAATTTAAGAAATTACTTTAATTTCCTAGCACGTACTTGAAACCATATAGACTATACACAAGCCCGACTAGGTCTGATCAATCCATGTGCATCTATGAGTAGGTTCTTTAACTAATTATTTCTTTAAATAATTTTTAATAATTTAATTTTGCCCCAAAAATTTAATCAGTAGGCTAGAGCCTCCACTGTAAGGATTCAGTTAGGTCCAGCCATTAACATAACCATACTTGGTGCATCTAACCAATGAATGATTAAGCCTCATTATGGTTGGTCAGCCTAACCACCATTAGAGATACACTTTCAAGTTATCATATTATGAATGATAATTTCATTAGTCAATAAACACCAAGCCTATAGGCCTCCAATGATTATTGAGTTAATAGACTCATTATCATCTAACTTAATGGGAGGCTATGACTCAATTATTCCCATAACTTTATCATTTTAAGGATCTAATAATTTTAAAAGATTTAATTATTAGTGATTTAAGGATAGACAGGACATGGACCAAATTGCTCCCACTGACTTCACTAAGTCAAATCTTTCTACTGACTTCTCAAGTCTTGGATGAGGACTAAGAATAATTTTAGTCCATAGGCACCTAGATCAGTCTTATTGAATTAAATCAATCTAACTGATTTCCTATGTGACATGGGTTAGCACAAATCAATGAGCAACCTAATCAAAAGCTGATTAACCACATTGATCAGGTAAGTGAGATCGATGGGAGGGTCTACCAAGGCTTGCTTTAGACACCATCAAAAATAGCCATGTAAGCGGGCTGTCAATTAAAAACCATCGATCTAAAAATACTAGACTTACCTTAGACACCAATTAGTTTGTCAATTTTGATTTGGTCTGCCTAAAAACTTAAGCTCAACCACTGAGCCATGATCAGTATCCATTTGTTAGATGTATGAACTTTGATCAACTACAACTATTGAATTGATCTATAGAAAAGAAATGATCAATTTCTTTTCTATTAATTAGGTTTGATCAATTTCTTAACTTAGTTCATATTTAATCTAACCTTAGGTCTAACCTAGTTAATAACCTGATCAAAGCTAACCCATTATCTTTTAACCCATATTTTATGAAATTATATTAGGATCTTCAAATCACAAACCTAGATCCTAAACAATCACTTAATTCTTAATTAAGTTCCAGACTTATGGATTGGGGTTTGGAACCTCAGAACTAATTTTTTATTTCATCATTTAAAATATTTTCAAGTTTGTAAATATTTTACATTGAATCAAATTCAATTCATGATTTTAGATCTGATTTATTTTAATATTTTGATCATGTTCTAGGGTTTTGTAGAAAGTAAGTTCGTAATTTAAATTCTATAAAATATATATGTTATACATATGCAAACTAGATTCAAAAAATAAAACTACATATCAACAAATGCATTAAGAAAATGTAGATCAAAACATGAAACACATCATATGGATCTCATCTAAATGATCAAAATCAGATCATAAACTATTTAATTTTAAATTTAAAATTAAAGAATAAATCATAAATTACTTTAGATCTTATTTAATATATTTATGATTCAGGAAGCACATACTAGGACAACCTTTCCACTGTAAGGGGTAAACCTTACAACAGAACAATCTTATAATCAGTATGTGCGATCCGATATTATTTAGATCTAATCTAAATAATCTAAAATAGATATAACATCTATTTAATTTTATATTTAAAATTAAAAAATAAATTATAAAAATATTTAGATCATATCTAAATAATTCATGATTCAAAAATTCAGATCAGCACATACTAGGATAACCTTTTCATTATAAGGGATAAACCTTACAACAGGATAACCTTATGATAGTATGTACAATCTTTAATTTTTATTTTTAAATTTATTTTAATATAAAATATGATTATATCATAAAAGAATCTAGATACTCTAATACCATTATTGGAAAACATGCAGGATTTCATGCATACATTTCGAAACTTTTTTCAAATTTAGAAGCAGCAGAAGACATAGATTAAATAATTTAATCTAATTATGCATATGATCTAATTACTAAACCATACATCTAGAACTTATGATATATCAAGATGCAATCATAAATCTAAAAATAAATTAACAATGGTTGGTATTAATCAAATTAATTCCTAGATCTAAAATAGTTCTAGAAAAATCCTAGATCGTATCTAGGTTAGATATAAAATCAAATCTTATATCTTTGCATGGGTTGAGAACTCTAAGATTGATTCCATAGTTGTCCTTTGTTGCTTGAGCTGCACAGTATGTCTGATCTCTATAGGTAATCTGCACAAGACTATAAACATAGATCGGAGGTTCATCGAACGAAGATCTACTCGAAGTGCAAGCTTCTCACAGATCCCTCCTGATGGTTAATCTAAAAAATATTCTTTGGATCTCTTAGACACTTCAAGAGATAAAAAATAAGAGGAATAAGAAAGAAGACCAACTTTTGGTTCTCCTAAAAATTAAAAAATAAAAATATAAAGAAAAGCCCTAAGAGAAGATACATCTTCTCTTTCCGGACATCAACGATTGATGTCCTAAATTTATCTCCATACCTGGACAAGAGGAGACCTTCTCCTCTAGTATGTTTTTCATGCTTCCAGATCTCTTTCTTTCTAATTATTTTTATAGAAAAATCATACAAAAATTAAGAAGAAAATGTACTCAAAAGAATTCTAAGAGAAGACCATCTTCTCTTCTTTTTTCTTTTCATCAGGACATGATCAAATCATGTCCAAAAGAAAACTTAATGCCCCAACTATTGGAGTGCCAATCCATCCATGCCTCCTAACACTTTCTTTCTGATCTCTCCCATGAAAAGGCTCTCAAAAGATGGAGAATAAAAAGATGTAGAGGAAACCTTAAAGAGAAGACCTTCTCTTACATTGTTCTCATCAGGACATGAACATTTCATGTCCTAGTGAAACCCTTTTCTCTAATGTTGTAGGCACCATCTTCCTTCACGTATCCCCACTCTCTTTTTAGGTTTCTGCATTGAAAAAACCTAGGTTCTCATGCCCAAAACCAATAAAATAGGAGGCACCTACAATTATGGGAAGACTAGGTCAAAGGAAGGTGGTTAGGGATTCAAATTTGAAGAGATTGGGGGGGTGGGGGTGGGGGGGGATCCAACTATTAGACTGAAGGAAAATTCTGATTTTTTGGACCAGGTTTGTTTAGATCTGATCGGATCAAGAGATATATTTCAAAATATTTTTCTCTTTGATCTAGATCAGATCTGGGATGTTTCAAATCTGATTTTTATTATTCTAATAATAAAAATAAAATATAGATAAATTAAATCATATTTAATTTACCTTGATGTAGGGTAATCCTATTACTCGTTGATGATCCTGTAAGCAGCGGAAGGTTCTGGATCTAGCCATGCAAGTGCCTGGCCTCTATCGATATCCACTTGGGTTGGATCTGGAGATCCTCTTCTTCTCTATCACATCTCCAAAAATTAGATCTGGATCTGATTTGGAGGATCTTCAAAACACCTTTTGAAGATCAGTAGTTGTCCTTTGCAGCAGCGCAGCCTTCTAGCTTTCTGTCGCCTTTCTCTCATCTGGATTGCACCAACTTGGATCCCAAAACTCCTTTGGGCATGGAGAGGAGAGGGAGAAGATGGACTTGGCATGGAGGAGGAGAGGAGAGGCAGCCTTGGGGCATGGGATTTTCAATTGATTTCTTATTCTCCTTGAGTTAGGCGCAGGGTCTTATTTATAGACTATGCGTGATCCAACTCCTCTTCTTCCCAACCAATCACAACCCTTTATGAAATCAGATCTAAATCTGATTGGTGGGAATAGAGTCCCTTGGATTCCTTCCTTAGATGGTGCCTAAGACCAGTCAAACTTGGTTCTTAGGAGAAGTCTAATCGGAATCCAAAAAGGAGATGGAGTTCCTGTCCAACAGGGACTCCTGGGCGCCTCCAGCTTGGGCACACGCCAAGGGTGGCGTGCGCCCTCCTCCTTGCCAGGTTCTGGCAGGGGGACAAGCCCCCACCAGCTCTCCAATAGGTGCGTGACATGTGGACAGAAGTTCAAAGTGTCAATGGTCAACATTTGACCAGTCAAAGGTCAACTTTTGACCAAAGTCAAAGGACGAGAAATGGTAGGTGACCAAAAATGGCAGGTATTGTCTTACAAAATAAGACAACCCTTTTCTGACTTGGACAGGCTCCAGTCAGACCAAGTGAAGGCCTCTGATTGAGCACAAACTCCTTTGGCTCAGTCAGGACAACTATTTATGATAGTAAAAGAAGAACGTTAGGTTCAATCGAGTGCTAGCACGATTTTCCTTGAACCTAATTGAATCTCATTCAGATCAATTGAACTGGATCAGTTCAATTGATGATCACCAGATTCAAACCCTTGTTTGTGTGACCCAGTTAGGTTCAGTTCTGTATGGTAATGGGATATGTCATGATCTCTATCATCGACATCATCGAAACTCCTTTCGATGGATCAAGAACTCTTCTGATTCGAACAGCTAGAATGATCGATCATCTAAATCATTCTAATTGCTCCCAAAATCCACCAGTGACACCTAGCAGTATATGGTGGCAACCCATCAGAGCTGAATGCGAACCTCTTGGTGCAGCTACCTGTGTGATTAAGTTCTTCTATCTTGAGCCCCGATCAGATTAGGGTTAAGGTGAACTCGTCAAACCCTAGTCTCTGTCATATGATGTAATCATTCGATTCAAGTCCAATGTGAAAATCTAAATAGAAACTCTTTCTATTATTTCACTCTGCCATGGCCATGGGCTTCTGGACTTGATTCTCATGATCATCATAGGGCTGCTCCTCTACCACCGAGGTAGATAGATTCCATCTTGATGCAATCCAGTTCCTACAATGAACATGCTATAGCCAACATACACCTCAGGGTTCCATATGGCTAGGAGACCGAGTAATGGTGTAGTCAAACTATAACACCCTCAAGGTGAACTGCCGATGCACCTCAGGTCAAAGAACCAGACACACCTACTGCAGCATCGAGTCAGTCATTGACGAGAAGGTAGACTTCCTAATGACTACTCGAGGTGGTCACGCTCAGTGCCCTCGTTCTCTAACGAGTACCTATACTCTCGCTCCAGTGTCGTCATACCGTAGACTCAAGACTCATCTACTAAAAAAAAGCGGTTGTACACCAACCTTTCGGATCAATCACCATCCTCGTGATGATCCTATAGTTGAGAGCATTTTATGAGTTAATAATGATTATTCATGTCTTAAATTTTCAACTCTTGAAAATATGAATTATCATTACCATTAACTCAAAGAATGTATCACAGACACTAAATACACATATGTGATAGAAAATAATCCATTTTATTGATTTTAGTTAAAATTATAATTTTGCCCCTAGAAGTGTATTATAAGTGTCGGCCAATTCTGGCTTCTAGGGCACATATATCTAACATGGACACCTTCCCTAAAAATATGGCATTGAGAATTCTGAAATCCACACACAAAATGGCAAACAAAAAAGGGTGAACAAAAGTAATATGGCATGGGGAAATAAGGCGCATAAGGAATGAAGTGTTTTAGAAATCTAAAACTCTATGAAGGCATAACAACTTTCCATGTTTTGACCAATTCAAACTAATTTCCATAACCAATGGAATAGGAGGCATGGAATTCTGATTGGCATGAAAAAACTCATGCAAATACCAAAAGAGAGGGAAGAAATAATAAATGGCGTGGCTGCATATGGGCGCAAGAGAAGAAGGGAGGAGTCATAGTCTAACTAGGACTCTCCAATGTAGACTAGGTCAAATCTTTTAAAACCCAATTTAACTAGGATTAGTGCAAGCCTAAATATAGGTGATCCTAGTTCAATTAAAAATCTAATTAAATTAGATTTAAATTATATTTAAATTTGATTTAAATCCTAAGTTAATCAGGAATTAGGTGCACTCAAGTCTAATCTAACAAGGACTTGTTCTCGCTTGCAATTGGCTTATCCAATAAACTAATTGAACTTAATCCAATTAAGTTCAAACTAATTCTAATTAAATTTAATTCAATTAGACTTGATCTCAGTATGATTGCTCAATCAAATTGAGCCAATTAGCAATCTAATTGCTAATCGATTCTCCTGCAATACTTGCATTAGGTCAAATATCATTCATATTGATTGTCTGATCTTAGAACGATTCTTAATCGTCAATCAACCATCCGATCAGGTAACAACCTCTAATATGTGTGATCGTATAAGTTCGAACCTAAGTTGATATCATCAAAATTAATTTTATACCAGTCAAAATAATCATCTAGCAATAGTACCCGACATCCAGATAAGTCGAATGTATGCAAAGTAACATTCTTTGAACTCTGGCCTATAGTTACCGTATAATTTATTTCTTTAACTAATAATACTCAAGATGAATTCGAGTAAGCTATCAATACTCAAACAAATCATCCATATTATATTTCAAAGTTTTGCAAATCCCATGACTCTTCGTGAGGATTATCTAGGCCTAGATTTTGCTAAATTGAAACACAATAAGACATTCACTTTCTAAAGTTAATCAGGAGTGGTCAATCCCATCTTGACTCACATACCAACTCTATAAGTACTTAACTATATCCAAATATCTTTCATTGTTATATTAGAAATATAGGTAGGTTGGCACTAAAGTACAGTGAGTTGCTTGCAAGTCATCATGATGATCTCAGGTCGGAGGAACACTTATACCCATTGGCCTTAGCTACCTATTCTTGATAATAGAGTGCTACATTGATCACGTTCAGTATAGATATATTTCTACATCTCATCTGTATGCCATACCAGTGTCTCTAGACCATTTGGTTATGAGGACAACCAATGCATATGACAAATAGTGATATTCACTCAATAAGTTATCGTCCTAGTTAATAACTTATCATTTAGTTATGAATAATTTAAGAACCATCTGATAAATCTTCTTTTATTGATTAAGTGTAGTTCTAAAGATTTTATCATAATTTAGGAGTTCATTTAAGAAAGATAGAACTTCTATGATGAATAAGGCAAATAATAATTATTATTTGATTATTCATATACCAATTTCAATCATCTGCAACTTAGATGATTGACTTTAGGATACATTTCTCAATAGGATGATACTTAAAGATGAAGTAGTTGCAGAAAAGAAAAATGGTAGGATGGACCTCGATCGAGATGCAAAGAGAAAAAAATCCTATGACAAACCTAAATGAGTTCATGACCATAGAGGCAAAAAAAATATTTTGAAACCAAAAGAGAGCTACAACAAAGGGGGAAATTGGGAGTCAGAGTCTAGCACGGAAAGCTTCGGTGTACCAACAAAAGTGATCAAGGAGAGGAGTGCAAGCTTGGTCACTTGATCCGGGGAGCTCCAGTTCATACTCCAAAGGGACCCCATACTGGACCCTTATTAGGGAAAGGTCTACAAAGTGCAAGAAGCAAGAGATGGCCTTAGGTATGAAGGTCGGACGAGATGTTATCCTAGGATTGGATTCTTCTATAAAGATAAGATTTTGAGAGTTTGGATCGGTCAGGCTCCTAGAACCAATGGACCAGGACACTTCAGAAGATATTTAGATCAAACTAAACTTGAAAAACTCTCCAAAAAATTAGAAGAAAAGGGCTACAAATTTTTTGGAAAAAAAAAATCCAGGAAGAATGGTAAACTTCTCCAAAGAAATCGAAAGGACAAAAAATAGGAGAAAAGCAAAAAAATGCAAGACAAGAGTCAGGAGACTAACCTAAGCCAGTCAAAGGTCTTAAGGGGATAGTCAGAAAAGTAGAAGGCAGATAAGAGAGACATCGATGGCCGAAGAAGTTACGACAAAGGATGAATAGGATGCCCGGACGAGACAAAGAATAGAAGAAGAAGAAAAGCACAGGCTAAAGTGGAAGTTGGGGGTGAAGAAGGTGTTTAAGTAACTAGAAGAGATCAGAAGAAGTTATGATTGTAGATCCTCTCCGTCCACTCCTCACCTTCCACTTGTCCTGCTCATCATGCTTACAACCGATGTCTAACAAAGCATTTATGGCACCATACTTGGAACTCCATGCCAGAAGAAATTTTGAGTGCCGGGATCATTTTAGGTCATTTACCCATTAAGAAACTTCAGCGTCAGTCAAAAAAAGCCAAAACTTTTCACCTTCTAAAAGTGAGAAATCAGAAAAGAACGTCGGCACTTAGTTTTTTACACTCTCTTCATTCGAACTTCGAAACTCGAGAGTAGAAAGATAAGTGTTGGAGATAAAATAGCTGTCACCGAAGTCCAGTAGAATGTTCAATCTTGGTATGCTTTGCCTAAAGTCGTGACAACTATGATCAAACTCCAACTAAGCTGTTCTCCTACTCCAACCTAATTCGAGGAGGTCGACCTTCAGCCCATGTGTACCAAATGATCTTTTCAATTACAACCATCAACTCTCTTTCAATGACTATAGAATGCTCCAAAGGCATGACGAACTTCATCTGGATGAACTTGAGTAGTGAAAGAAATTATTAACCAACTGACTCAGGTCTTGGTATTGGCAGAACTCCATCAAGCATCAAATCTTGACATAGCCCGACTTTATTTGCTGGCCGACCTTAAAGGAGGCCGAATTCCCTCACTGTGGATGATAGTATATCTCACCTACTTTATATCAAAAACTCTAGCCAGCCAAATTTCTTTGTAATCGAACTTCATTCAACCAAATTCTTCTCCAGCCAAATTTCTCTACTCCATCTTATGAATGGTAGCCTACCTTAAAAGTAGCCGAACTTTCAAGAGCAACCAGAATAGCGCCAGCAAGTAGCCATGAGTCTTGGCAGTCATCTATCTCGACTTCTAGCTGAACTCCAAGAAATCCTGGCACAGTCCTCAATGAAGAACCCACTACCCCCTCTCTCTGATCTGCAGCCTGAATGTTCATATCCACTCTCAGCCGACCTTAAAGGCTGTCAAACTCCTTAAAACTATTAAGAGCAGCCACAGCAAAATTCAATCACAAGTCTATCATTTGCCACCTGAAAGCCAACCTTCGAGTTTGGCCAGTCCGACCTTAAATTCATCATCCCAATATGAACAACCTACTACCAAGCATGGATGGTTCCAGCCTCTCATCCGAACTCCATCAAATGAAACTCAATCACCTAAAAGTTGTAATAAACGATAGCCCACTCTCCATAACAAACTTCATGTGGCCCGAACAGTCTACAGACATTCAGTTATGGCTGTCGCTTTCATTCTGTTGCAGATTTTTCCTATATAAGTGACTCTCTAGATATATTTTCTTCTCTAAGCTCTCATCTCTAGTTGCATTCTCCTGAGTACTCCATTTTTGTTGGTCAGAAAACTAACTTGACCATTGAAGGATCATGCTGGAGTCATCCACCTTTGGTTTAAACTTCATCTTGCAGGTCTCATCGACGATCTCATATTCTCCAACTCCAGTGAACTCCAGCATTAGTACAGCCTTTGATTCCTTATCTAGCATTTGAATTTGAATTTGATTCAAATTTGATTAGGATAAGGATAGGAAGTTTAAGGCTTTGAATAGTCAAAGCCTCATCCACTTGGTGCCAACTCTAGATAAGGATAAGAAGGCACCACACTCTCCTCTCTTCTCATGCGTTAGATTAGGGAATGGGATGCACACCACCCCTTGGATGAGATCCAAAGGGGTACACCCACGAAGAGAATTTGTATTGAGGAAATCTAAATTTTTATGAGAAAAATTTAGATCCTAAGAGTCCTTCTGCTTCTTAACCTCTTATGAGATAAGCAGTGTTTACATTTGAACATAGAAAGCTAAGGTGGGACTCTTGGGCTTAGGGCTCTATAAATAGGACTCACCTCTAATAAATTTTAAGGGGTTGTTGTCTGAGTCCTATGGTGAAGCCCTGCCCCTCTATTTCCACCCCATCCCTCTCCCTCTTCTACATGCCTTAGCCTCCACGTGCAAGTGTTAGGCATCCACCATCTGGAGATCCAAGAGTTGGGTGTCGGAGATCCACGTCAAAGAAAGAAGAAGGCAGCAAGTTCAAGAGTCGGTAGTGCTGCTGAGAATATCAAGCATTGATCTACGTCCAGAATATCAAATCAAGAAATCGGGATTCTTCTTGGTGAAGGAGGATCCAGATCCGAGAAGGAGCGATCCATATTGATCTCGAGTAGATACTCGTAGAGGCTGGACGCATGTGTGGCTCTACAAGAACCTCATCAGATTACCATGATCATCAAAGGTATCGATCTAACTCATAATCTGATTTTATTTTTAGAATCTTAATTTCAACATATGAATATTCTTGGCATGTGTAGATTAGATCTATATTTTATGCATGCATGATTTAAAATTATTTTAAATTTACATCCTTTATGTTTTCACTATGATCTTTGATTTTTGCATGTATATATGGGAAGTCGAACTTCCTTCAGGGCTATCTCTCTTGGCATGAGAAAAGAAATGATCTCCCCTTTTTGGCATGATACTAGGATTCTCTCTCTTGGCATGGGATATAGGGTGCTAATCTATCTAGGCATTGCTCTTTGGTGTCGACAATCTCTCCTCAAACCTCTTAGGGTGTGGGTATATATAGATCTATAAGAATCCTAGTTCCATAAGGCTTTGACTAGTCAAACTTTTTAATAGCTAAATCCATATTTGTGAAGGATTCTAGGCACTAATTGGATGCAACCCTTGTCTCTCTTGGCATGAAACCAATTTGGGTGTCCTCCAAACATTCCTAGTATATCCTCTGACTAGTCAACTCATTATCTCATATGGAGTCCAAGTTGTATGGAGATTTTAGGCTTTAACCATATGCTAGCATGGAAATTTAAAAATTCTTTAGGATTTCTCATAAATCCTAACTCAATTAGGACTTTCAAAGTCCAATCTTAAATCCTTGATCAATTTTCTTTTATGTGTGATCGCATAGATTCTATTTTATCTAGTAGTGAGATATTTTATGATATTCATCAACAATATTATTGAAACTCTTTTCAATGAATTGAAACAATTCTAATCCATCCAATAAGAATTATTGACCATCAAACTAATTCTCATGAATCTCACAATCCACTAATGATGCTTAGCAGCATATAATAGCATTCCAGTAGAATAAAATGGATGAACCTCTAGGTATAGTTACTATGTGACATAGTCCTTTCATTGTAAGTCCTAACTAGATGAAGGTTAGGAAATTATTTGTTTAACCCCATCATCTGTCATATGTCAAATTTATTAGACTCGAGTTTTTGATGTAAAAATGATGGAAATCTTTTTCCACTATTCACATTATCTTAGCTAAGATCTTCTGAACTTAGTCTTATAAATCATATAGGACTAATTTCTTTATCTATCAAGGGCGATAGATTCCATATAAGTACATACCCTATTCTTATAACAAACCTACTATAGCCAACATGCACCGTAAAGATTTATATGGCTAGAAGACCAAGTGTATGTACAGTTAAATTATAGCAATCCCATTATAAATAGTCGAGACACCCTAGGTCAAAGGACTGACTTCTCATATTGGTCATGCTCGGTATCCTTATTCACTAACAATCATCTACACTCTCACTTTAGTATCCTCATACTATAGATTTGAGACTCATCTATCCTAAAAGAGAAGCGATCCATACACCAATCTCATTGGATCCATCATCATCGCTATGATGATCCATTGATCGGAAGATCTAGAAATTAATCACTAATGATACACGCCTCAAATTCTCAACTCTTGAGAATATGTATCATCATCTTATTAACTTTTTGGATGATTCTTGGATACATAAATAATATGAATGAAAATAATAACCCATTTTCATTAATAATGAAAAAGTCAAATACAAAATTATGTCATAAAATAAATATATGTGTTACAACCTGATTGGCTTCTAGGGCATACACCTAACACTTGCTTAGGTTCTGCTTAGTCCCTAAGTTTGTTGAATGCCTCATTCAAATCAACGATATACTGATCAGCTTCTACGCTTTTAATCAGCATATCATCTACGTAGACTTTCATGTTGTAGTCAATTTGATTCTTGAAGACTTTAGTAATGAGATGTTGGTAGGTTATTTTCCATATTCTTAAATTCGAATGGCATCATTTTATAGTAGTATAATCCTCTTTTAGTTATGAAGGTTGTCTTCTTTTCATCTTTAAGTGCCATTCGAATTTGCTTGTAATCCGAGAATGCATCCATGAAGCTTAATAGCTTGTGACCAGATATGGCATCTACCAATTGGTCTATTCTTGATGATAAAAAGCTATCTTTTAGACAAGCTTTATTGAGGTTGTTGATCCTTGGACTGATTTTAATGATAACAAAAGTATTTGAGTATAATTTATTAAGTTACTAATATTATTTTTGAAAATGTGTAGTTTAAATTCCAAGAATTTACAATGCTCTAAGTGACTTTCATCAATCAAATCGAGTATCATCAATCAAGAGGCTCTTGAAGAAAATCAAGACTTGATACACCCTAAAAAGAATGGTTAATAAGAAATAAATTAAGTTTAGGAAGTAAGTCTAACCTACAAAAAAAATTAGAAAAGAAAGACTATCAAAAATCAAATGGCACACTTAGCACGCATCTTAGTCAACTAAGTCGGGAGTTAGTCGACTAAGTATCAAAAGATAGTAAAAGATAGAAAATATAGAAAATAAGAATTCAGGACTCAGGGGACTTAGTCGACTAAGTTCTGAGAGTTAGTTGACTAAGTATCAAAAAATAGCAAAATACAAAAAGCATAGAAAATAAGAATTCAAGATCCAGAAGACTTAGTTGACTAAGTTCTAAGAGTTAGTCGACCATGTATCAGAGAATAGCAAAAGTAGAAAGCATAGAAAAATAAAAATTCTGGACCTAGAAGACTTAGTCGACTAAGTCTGAGAAGTTAGTCAACTATATCTCAGAAGACTATAGAAGACAGAAAGCACAGAAAAGGCTGAAGTTCAGGATCTAGGAGACTTAGTCGACTAAGTCAAGAAGGTTAGTCGATTAAGTTACTATAACGGCTAGTTTTTTCTAGAACTACATTTTTTCAACCCTAATTTTTTTTAATGACTAGATTTTTGTGCCCAACGGTTAGGACATTGAATGGAGCCTCCTCAGATATTTTTGAGTGGTGAGAAAGTCTTGAAATATATAAGAAACATTTAAGAATTTCAAGAACAATTTTTAGGATATACATTCAAGAGCCTTCAAGCCTACGCCAAGTTCATTCATTGAAAACTATTAAGTGAAGTAAAGGAGTTATTTTCTTGAGATCATCTTATCCTTTCAATCATCTTCAAAGTAAGAGAAGTCAAAAAAAAAATCATTGAAGAGCTTTACTAACTTCTCTCAAGCATTCAAGAAGAAGAGCAAGAGCAATCAAGTCTTCCATTCATAAACTCCTTCTTTGAGCTTCATTGAGTTTTTCTTTCTAAACTTCTTTAATTATTGTATCTTATTTGTTTACAAGTTTCTTAGGATGAAAAACTTGGAGTTGGTCCAAGCTTAGAGTTGCACATTATAAAGGTTTGATTGGTGAGCCTAGGTCAAAATCAATCAAAATTGAATTTTAGCCTAAAAAAATAATCATTATAAAGATTGTAATTGATAAGCCTAGGTTAAAATCAACTAGGTTAGATTGTAAGCCCAAGAAAAATAATTAAACTATAATCAATTATGTGATTATAGTTAAATTCTCAAGTGGTTTACTTGAGGAGTGGATGTAGGTGCCGAGTTTGATGCCGAACCACTATAAAAGCTTGGTATTTGTATTGGTCATTATATTATTTATATTGCTTTCATTCTATACTTGTTTATCATATTTTTTCATCAAGCACACAACTTCAAAATTCAGCATAATTAAAGTTTAAATTTTTAAATACCCAATTCATCCTCTCTTCTCTTAGGTAACCATTCTTGGACAATAAGTGGTATCAGAGTAAGTGCTCTAATATTAGTTGTTAATCTAACGATCATAGAGCCAAAGATTTGATGGCAAATCCAATTGAAAATTCGTTGGTTAAAGGGCAATCAACCAATAGACCATCGTTTTTCAATGAAAATAATTATACCTATTGAAAACCAAGAATGAGGATATTTAATTAAGTACAAGACTATGACATGTGGAGTGTCATAGTGAAAGGCTCTTATATACCCACAATCATAATTGATGGCATGTCCATTCCAAAATCCGAAAAAGATTGGAATGAACATGACAAAAGAAAAGCAAAACTCAATGCCAAAGTAATGAATGTGTTATATTATGCTTTGGATGCAAATGAGTTTAATAAAATATCAACATGTTCATCTATCAAAGAAATTTAGAATAGACTTGAAGTTACTCATGAGGGTACTAATCAAGTCAAAGAATCCAAGATAAATATGTTGGTATACAAGTATGAATTATTCAAAATGAAATCACATAAAACTATCACCAAAATGTTTATAAAATTCATCGATATATTAAATGGTTTAAAGAGTCTTGGAAAAGACTATCCTAATAGTGATATTGTGCATAAAATTCTTAGGTCCTTATCAAAGAATTGGAAGCCAAAAGTGACTGACATTCAAGAATCAAAGGACTAAAATAAGTTAGTATTAGTAGGGCTCGTTGAATCTCTTATGACCCATGAGCTAAATATGAACTAAGGAAAGAAAGAAGAGGTGAAGAAAAAAAATCATAGCCCTCAAGACTGCGGTATGAAGAAGAGAGTAATTCTAAAGAAGACTCGAAAGATGATGACAAGATAGGCATGATAGCAAGAAGATTCAAGAAGTTCAAGAAAAGAAGAAAGAAATTTGAGCATAGAAGAAAATACAATAAAAGAGAAGGTAGCAAAGAGAAAGAGAAGGAAAAAAAGAACAACCACCTCTTTGCTATCAGTGCAAGAAATCTGGACACTTCCGGATGGACTGTCCCATTTGAACAAAAGCTTTAAGAGAACAAAGAAGAAAACATATAAAGCCACATGGAGCAATGGTGAGGACTCTTCCTCAAGTGAGGAAGAATATCAAATAGAAGAAAAGGCAAATCTTTGTCTTATGGTGCATAATGATGATGAGGTAAATGATGATACTTCAATTTCAAATTTTATATTTGAAGAATTATATGATGCTTTCAATGAATTAATTAGTGACTTTAGGAAGCTATCACATAAGAATAAAGAACTAAAGAAAGATAATCAACTCTTAACCAAAGATAAAACTAAAGTATAAGAAGATATGAAAGAATTACAAAACAAATTAGATGAATCTAATAAAAAAAATGTATTCTTACAGGATGAGATAGTAAGACTAATATCAATTATGGATAGATATATGATTAGTTCAAAAAATCATCAAATGTTGATTGATAATCAAAGAATGGTTTTTGATAAAGTGGGATTAGGATATAATCCATAAAGAAAACAAAAATTCCTAAAGAATGTATTTGAAAGATCTCAAAATCAAAGTAAAACCATAACTTGCTTTAAATGTAACAAAATTAGACACAAAGTGGTTGAATGCAAAATAAATGCAAATAATAAGTTTAATATAAACCAATCAGAGATAAGACAAGTTTGGATTTCAAAAGGAATCATTTGTAATAACCTCAAAGGATCCAAGTTAACTTGGATATCTAAATTTACTTAATTTTATGTATAGATGTGCTGGGCATCCATAAGAGCTAAAAGAAGATGGTATCTAGATAGCGGATGTTCAAGGCACATGATGGGCGATAGATCTCAATTTATCTCTCTTAAAGCAATAGATGGAGGTGTGGTGACATTTGGAGATAATGGTAAAGATAAAATTATTGGTCTCGAAAATATTTTGATCACACCCTCTACTTGTATAAAAAAATATATTACTTATTGGTGGTTTAATGCACAACCTACTTAGTATTAATTAATTATGTGATAGAAATTTTAATATTTTATATAAATCATCTCATTGTATAGTAATTAATTCATTTAATGGTAGCATTAAGTTCACAGGAAAAAGACATGGCAATATTTATATTATTGATCTTGATGAACTCAAAAATAAAAATGTTAAATGTCTTGTTACTATGAATGCTAAAGTAAATGAATCTAATTAGATATGGCATAATAGGCTAGGTCATGTAAGCATGAACTCATTATCTAGATTAATTAAACTTGACTTGGTAAAAAGCTTATCTAAAATAAACTTTGAAAAAAATAAGATTTACAAAGCATGCAACTTAAAAAACAAATAAAATCATCTTTCAAATCCAAGAATATTGTCTCAATAACTAGACTTCTAGAGTTACTTCATATAAATTTATTTGGATCAATTTCAACTACTAAGCTAGGAGGAAAAAATATGGCTTTATTGTAATAAATGATTTTTCAAAATATACTTGAATTTTATTTTTACCTCATAAAGATAATGCCTTTGATATATTTGTTGAGCTATTTAACAAAATAATAAAAGAAAAAGAATGCAATGTTTTGCACATTAAAAGTGATCATGGTACGAAATTTGAAAATCAAAAATTTAAAAAATTTTATTCTAAGAATGGAATAAACCATAACTTTTCAACCCCTAGGATACCCCAATAAAATGGGATAGTGGAAAGAAAAAATAGAACATTAATTGAAATAGCACGGACCATGCTTTATAAAAGTAACCTTCTAAAATATTTTTGGACGAAAGCTATTAACACTATATGCTATGTGCTAAATAGAGCATTAATTAGACCTATCTTGAAGAAAACTCCATATGAGCATTACAAAGAAAAGAAACCTAATGTTTCATATTTTTAAAGCTTTTGGATGTAAATATTTCATTCTGATAAATAGTAAAGATAAATTAAATAAATTTGATGCAAAATCAAATGAAGGCATTTTTCTAGGTTATTCAATAAATAGTAGAACTTATAGAGTGTTTAATAAAAGAACATTAGTTGTAGAGGAATCCATGCATGTCATCTTTGATGAAACTAACCCTTTTAAAATAAGAGAAGAAGAACTTGATATGGATACAGATAATCTAGAAAAAGAATTAAAGAATATGATACTTGAAGATATACCTTCACAAGAATAAGAAGGAGAAAAGCAAGATGTAGAAGAAAAGAAGCAACAATCCCAAGAAGAGCAAGGTATATCTAATTTACTAAAAAAATGGAGGTATGATCATAATCATCCCAAAGAATTAATTATAAGTGATCCATCTCTAGAGTTAAAACTACATGATCCCTTAGGAAAGCTATGAATCATATTGCATTTGTATCACATTTAGAACCTAAGAATATAATTGAAGCTGAAAAAAACTCAAATTAGATATTAGCAATGCAAGAAGAGTTAAACTAATTTTAAAGAAATAAAGTTTGGAAACTAGTTGAAAGACCTAAAAACTTTCTTGTAATTGAAACTAAATGGATCTTTAGAAATAAACTTGATGAAAAGGCAATATAATTCGAAACAAGGCTAGATTAGTTGCACAAGGATACAATCAAGAGGAAGGAATCGACTTTGATGAATCCTTTGCACATGTAGCTAGACTTGAAGCTATTATATTGCTCTTGTCATTTGCTTGCTATATAAATTTCAATTTTTGTCAAATGAACGTAAAAAGTGCATTCTTGAATAGATTAATTAAGGAGGAAGTTTATGTAGAATAATCTTTGGGTTTTGAGAATCAAGAATTGCCAAATCATATTTATAGGCTTAAGAAAGCACTTTATAGATTAAAGCAAGCTCCTAGGGCTTGGTATGATAGGTTGAGCAAATTTTTATTAAATAATAATTTTAAAAGAGAAAATATAGATAAAACATTATTTATTAAAAGAAAAATAAATAATTTACTAATTGTATAATTATATGTTGATGACATTATGTTTGGAGCTACTAATGAAGATTTGTGTAGAGAATTTGCTAGTCTTATATAAGAAGAGTTCGAGATGAGTATGATGGGAGAACTCAATTTTTTTCTTGGACTCCAAATCAAGCAATCACATAAGAAGATCTTCATCAACCAAAGCAAATACATAAAGAAAATGCTAAAAAAATTTGGGATGGAAAATGTTAGAGATAGTGGCATCCTTATGAGCACAAGTTGTAAGCTTGACCTAGATCCAAAAGAAAAAGCAGTAGATCCCAAACTATATCGAGGTATGATTGGATCTTTACTCTATTTAACTGCAAGTAGGCTTGATATAATGTTTAGTGTATGTATGTGTGCATGGTATCAATCAAACCCCAGAGAGTCACATGTAGCTGTAGTTAAAAGAATCTTTAAGTATTTGATAAACACTCAAGATGTAGGTTTATAGTATTCAAAACAATCCTTACTAGATTTAATTGGATATAGTGATTCAGATTTCGCTGGATGTTGCTTAGAAGGAAGAGTATAAGTGGAACATGTCAATTTCTAGGAGTAAATTTGATCTTATGATTTAGTAAGAAATTAAACTTAGTAGCCTTGTCTACGACAGAAGCCAAATACATTACTACTAGGAGTTATTGTACTCAACTATTATGGATCAAACAACAACTAAAGAACTATGGTATCACTTGTAATAATATTTTTATTCGATGTGACAATACTAGTGCTATAAATTTAACAAAGAATCCAATATTACACTCAAAAATAAAACATATAGAGGTTAGACATCACTTCATTAGAGACCATGTACAAAATAATGACATAACTCTTGAGTTCATGCCAACTGAAAATCAAATTGCATATATTTTCACTAAACCCTTAAATGAAGAAAGATTTTATGCCATAAGAAAGCAATTAGGACTATTTGATCCATTTTGTTAAAATTATTGAATATGATTGTATATTAAATTGATTGTTGTAATGTGATAAATTTCTCGTAAATCATCTTTGCATTAATTCCATTAGAAAAGGCATGTATCATTGCAAAACCTGTTGGATTGAAACTTTAACCATTCAGCTCTATGCCAAACTGAGCCAACTAAGTCTAAATCTTAATCGACTAAGAACTTAATCTTAGTCGACTAAGTGTTGAGAATCCTATTTATAAAGTAGAATTTTCTAGGGGACTTCATTCTTCTCCCGTCTATTCCTCTTAGCCACCTCACTTCAAAACTCTAGGGCATCCAAATTTCCTCCAGAAAAATCCAAATCGAAGCCCAAAAAACCCTAAATCAAAAGGATTTGGATCCATGGTGCCGAGGAAGAAGAAGGTGTGCATGCATCCTCAGATTACACCTTGTCAACTATGATCGTACGAGTGGAGGACGAAGAATTATTCGGATGCCATTGAGCAATCTCAATCCGGTCCGATTCCTATTGCTTCAATCGAATCTCCACCTTTCTCACCTCCTCCTTCGGCCACTCACACTATTGGTACTTTGCCATTCTCACTGTCCCATCACTCCACATCGTTCTCTACTTCCGTTCAACCCCCATCTCAGATCACACCATCCCCTTCAAAGGTAATACCATTTTCCTCAAGGGTTGTGACCACTGAAAGGAAGATCAATTTTGTATTTCTAGAAAAATAAGGATTTGAGATTGGGGAGTGCATCAAATTCCAAGAGTGGGAGTACTTATGTTCACTAAAATTGCTCATTTACCCAAATCTAGTGAGAGAGTTTTATGAAAATGCAAAGATAAGTTTTCAATCACTAGAAACCAAAGTTAAAGGGGTCAAGATACATTTGATAGTAGAAAACCTAGTGCAATTAATGAAGACTTCGGCGAAAGGGGCTGAGAGGTTTGATGATCGACAAGCAGGACTTCGTCTGCTATTTAACAGAGATGATGCTTTGGACTTTGAAGAGATCTTAACAAAGCATTTGAATACCGAGCATTGTCTTCTACATTATATGGTCTGCAAGATCTTTATCCTTCGAATTGGATGCTTTGATTATGTGACAAAAAATGATGTGGGTATTCTTTATCACATATTGAAGAAAGAAAAATTCAACTTTCCTACATTGATGATGAGAACTATGCAAGAGGCAAGGATGAGAGCAAAACTAGCTCTATCCTATGAAAAATTTCTTACTATCATATTCAGGAAGTCCAGTGTAGACATGGAGGATGAATCATTAAAGAAGATAAAGTACTTTGACACGTATGATGAAAACTCCTTAAAGAGGATGGGTTTCAAAAAGATGAACGGGCAGTGAACTAAAGTTGATGATGAAGAGGAGCCCATGCTAAGATCTATAGGTCCATCTATTCAACCTGCGCATTCTGTCCACTTGAAGAAGATTAGATTATCGATATTATGTGTTGAGTGGTTGATGAGATATCTGATCGACTTCTTGCTTTGGTAGAGCATGCTCTTGCCAGGCAGCATCCTTAGGTGACTGTGGATCCATCCTCCTCGACTCATCCTGATTCTACTTTAGATTAGGCTATCTATAGTTGCATACCCATGAGCTTAAAAGATATTTTGTATTTGATGTGATATCTGTAGTAGTTTAAGCTCCTTTTGATCTTTTGATGTATGCCCATTTGGCTGTATATTTATCATCAAACTTTTTAATATATATGTGAATAAAGTTTCCTATTTTCCTCATTTGCATGTGCAATATGTGATGGATTATCTCTTATGTATAACGTATAATGTCTAGTGCTCTTAATGTTCTTGATGTGTAATGTAAATGTTTATCTTTTTTATAATGACAAAAAGGAGGAGAAGGATAATAATGAGTGAATGTAATCTAAAAATTAAATATACAATAACTCATTTGAAGCATTTAATTGATTCAAATATGAAAAGATGTATTTTGAAACCTCAAAATTAATTGGCACACATTAAGGGAGAGTAAATACAAAAATTAAAACTTAATTTGAATATAGTGATCATATTTAAGGAGAGCATATGAAATTCAATATGACATAAATGAATATATTGTATATAAATTAATTGCATGAAAGTTATATTGAAATTTGAAAGAAAGGTATACTCAAAGGATTTTATCATCATCAAAAAGAGAGAGATTGTTGACCCTTGGATTATATTGAAATTTGAAAGAAAGGTATACTCAAAGGATTTTATCATCATCAAAAAGAGAGAGATTGTTGACCCTTGGACTGATTTTGATGATAATAAAAGCATTTGAGTATAATTTGTTAAGTTACTAATATTATTTTTGAGGATGTGTAGTTTAAATTCTAAGCATTTATAATACTTTCATAATCAAGATGCTCTTGAAGAAAATCAAGACTTGATACATCCTAAAAAGAATGATTAATGAGAGATAAATCAAGTTTAGGAAGCAAGTCTAGCTTATAAAAGAAATTGAAAAAAAAAAGACTATCAAAAACCAAATGGCATGCTTGGCACGCATCTTAGTCGACTAAGCCAGGAGTAAATTAACTAAATATCAGAAGACAGCAAAATATAAAAAATACAAAAAATGAGAACTCAGGACTCAAGAGACTTAGTCAACTAAGTTCTGAGAGTTAGTCGACTAAGTATCAGAAGACAGCAAAATACAAAAAGCATAAAAAATGAGAATTCGGGATTCAGGAGACTTAGTTGACTAAGTTCTGAGAGTTAGTCAACTATGTATCAGAGAATAGCAAAAATAGAAAGCATAGAAAAATAAAAATTCTGGACCTAGGAGACTTAGTCGACTAAGTCTGAGAAGTTAGTCGACTATGTCTCAGAAGACTACAGAAGACAGAAAGCGTAGAAAAGGCTGAAATTGAGGATTCAGGAGACTTGTCGACTAAGTCAAGAAGATTAGTTGACTAAGTCACTGTAACAGCTAGTTTTTTTCAGAACTATACTTTTTCAGTCCTAACTTTTTTTCCAACAGCTAAATTTTTGTGCCCAATGGCTAAGACATTGAATGGAGCCTCCTCAGGTGTTTTTAAGTGATGGGAAAGCCTTGGAATATATAAGAGATATTTAAGAACTTCAAGAAGAACTTTTGGGATATACATTCAAGAGACTTCAAGCCTACACCAAGTTCATTCATGGAAAGCCATTAAGTAAAGTGAAGGAGTTATTTTCTTGAGATCATCTTGTCCTTCCAATCATCCTCAAAATGAGAAAAGTCAAAGAAAACCATTGAAGAGTTTCTCTTACTTTTCTCAAGCATTCAAGAAGAAGAGCAAGAGCAATCAAGCCTTCCATTCACAAACTCTTTTGAGCTTCATTGAGTTTTTCTTGCTAAACTTCTTTAATCATTGTATCTTATTTATTTATAAGTTTCTTGGGATGAGAAACTTATGGTTGGTCCAAGCCTAGAGTTGGACATTATAAAGATTTGATTGGTGAGCCTAGATCAAAACCAATCAAGGTTATTTGTTAGCCTAGAAAAATAATCATAATAAAGATTATAGTTGGTGAGCTTAGATCAAAACCAACTAGATTAGATTGTAAGCCCAAGAAAAATAATCAATTATGAGTCTAAGAAAAATAATCGAACTGTAATCAATTAAGCGATTATAGTTGAATTCTCAAGTGGCTCACTTGAGAAGTGGACGTAGGTGCCGAATTTGACACCGAACCACTATAAAAGCTTGGTGTTTGTGTTGGTCATTGTGTTATTATATTACTTTTATTCTATACTTATTTATCACATTTTTTCATCAAGCACACAACTTTAAAATTTAGTATAATTAAAGTTTAAATTTTTAAATATCCAATTCATCCTCCCTCTTGGATAGCCATCCTTGGGCAACAGAGGTCAGTATCATCAATACAAATCCTTCACTTGCCATTAGTTTTTTTCACCATGACCATGTTGGTGATCCACTCCGAATAATGGGTCTCCCTAATGAATCTTGTCTTAAAAAATTTGTCAACTTCTGCTAAACAAGGCAATACTTGGCATGATGAGGATTTATCGTTCTAAAGCAAAACTTATTTTCTTTTGCTGAATGGGATGGTGATAAGGATCAACATTTAGTTTATGTATGATGACGTTGGAGGGAATACTTGGCATGTTGGATGTCGATCAGGCAAATAGATCAATATTCGCCTAAAGAAATCTGATCAATCGCTCCTTGAGTGTGAGAATTGGTGGCGCTCCAAAGTCTTGGGAGGCTACAAGGAGGAGTCAGGGTATTGACTCTGTGAGAATATAACAGGTGTGGTCCTAGGACCAGGACAGGAGTTGTCCTAGGGTGGAGGCGGTGTGCAGCCCTCCATAAGCTTGAAGTTCAGGTGTTAAGGATCTTGAGAGGCTTGGTTGGTGTTTCGAAAACCTAGGATGCAAGGTGGAGCAAGAAACCAAAGCCGAAGGATGAAGACTGCAGAAAAGGATTGTTTCTATAGGTTAGTCAGCTCAGTTTGAAACAGGGTCAACTAAGTCTCAAAGATCAAGCCAAATAGAAATATGCATGTTCGGATCTGCTGGCATGGTATACAACTAGGCAGACTCAGTGCCAGACTGAGTTGACCCAGTCTCAGGTTAGCCAGCTTAGTGCTGAGACTGAGCTGGCTTAGTGCGCGAGCAGAGACATATAGAAGGTCTATTTGGAATGGGTCTGGGTTGATCCTAGAGGTCTTAAGGCTTGATTTGAGAGGTTTTAAGGGATCTAACTCATGTATGGATCAGGTTTAGATCTAGGGAGTGAGAGGATGAGAGACAAGGGTGTACATGGGCTCGGTGAGTGCTTTCATGTATTGGATTAGCCAGGAGAGTTTTTGATCTGGCTTAATGGCTATGTATAAACACATAGATTGTATTAGGATTTTATTAAGCTGTGGAATATAGATCTTTTCTCCCTCAATCTCTCTTCTCTCTAGTGTTGCCATCCTAGGTTCTTGATGAAGCCCTAGAGAGAGGGAATGCCTCCCTTAAGTCCTAGGAGGGAGGCGCCCCATCAAAAAATCTAAGTGGTAGATTGGTGGTAAGCAATCCTTAGAGAGTGTCAAAGATCTCTTCAAGTCCACATTAAAGATCCTAGGTTTTTGTAACATAGTATCAGAGCAATACCATGATCTAATAATTGGTATCAGAGCCTGATGGTGCATGAAAGCAAAGGAGAAGTCATACAAGATAAAATCAGAAATCTGCACAAGTATTCTATGGTATATCTCATATCTATGTTTATTATTGCTATAGTTTGGCCAACCAAGAGCACTAGATTGAAGATGGAGGTTGAGAGGATTAACGAGAAGAATTTTTTTGGGGTGGAAGTTTTGGGTGCATGATTTGCTAGTGGGTCATGATGGAAAGGTCAAGGTGTATGATGATTATGTTGGGATATCAACTACTCTGATACCACTTATTAAGAAAATTATTATGATAGGAAGAAGAAAGAAATAAAATAAGAAAATAATCAAGTACGTGGATTAGTCCAAAGGCTCACCTCCATGGGGAATGCAAAGCTCCACTATGAATGAAAAAAATAGATACAAGAGGAGAATATCCACTCTTAACTTACCATACATAAATCTCTCTCAATTAGAAGCTATCCTAATAAAAGCTCTCTTAGAATCCCAAGAAGATCCTTAGAAACTACAAGATGCTCTACTCGTAGCCTCTCCGCCAGATGCTATGCACCTATTACTTCTCTCTCTCGCGGGCTGCACGTACTTGACGCTTTATCAAGCTCCTCTTGGAGACTGCCTGAGCCTCTCTACGTGCCTCTCACACCATGCATGCCACCCCCACTACTCTACAGCACCTCAGCCCTTTAAATAAGATGAGAATCATCTTCTTAGCAGTTCATAGGAGTCCTAACAGGATTCTTTCTCCTAATATGATTTAAACATGACTTTGATGGAGTCTTGGAATGTTTCATAATCTTCAAATCATGACCACAACCCTCCATGGCCATTGGATCTTGTGGTCCACATGCAACTCCCGTAGACTCCTTGGATTAATCATAATGTAAGTTCAAACAGAAAACTCCATCCTATTCTGTTCATCTCCGTCAAGCCGGCTCTATCAGAGATGCAACTGACTAGACTGCATCTTGTCCAAACTCCTGCTTTCTATCTTCCTGAGAGGATCGACTCGGCTATGGTTCGAGCTGGCTCGATCTCCGCTCGAGCCAACTTGATCCCATATCTAAGCTAGCTTGATTGCTTGCTGATATTGATTCTCCTCTACTGTGGTTGAATTTGAGGTGTCAAATTTTAACAATCTCCATCTCGACTCGACATCCGACCTCCATCTGACTTTGAGAGCCTATGATCCATCTCTCGCCTCCATGCCCTAGGGCATGCCAACTGATCATGGATGGACAAACATGGGAGTCGAGCCAGGCCGCTCGATCCCACCTCCATCATGGGCTGTGTCCACTCTGACCAAAGACCTGCTCGGAAAAGTCTCTTGCAGCAATAGGAACTTCACTCTACGACGTCGCCTCTCTCCTTTCGAGTCTTCCATCTCGTGCTCGATCCACCTCCACATGGAACTCTACCTCACACTGGGCTCCCTCTGGCTCCTGAAGCTCCACCTCGTACTAGGCTTCCTGCCAGATAGTAATATTCTTTCATCCTCTTCTTCTCCTCCAATATCATCCTATCATCATGCATGACCTTTAGGATTCCATCATCAGCTATCCATCTATAGCCGTTTGAATCCAATCTGCTTAGTGAGATGAGATTTTGCCTAAAATCGTGTATGTATCGGACCTCCCCCAATCTCCTTACTGCACCATCATGTGTCCTCCAGCTGACCATCTTGATGCCTTTGATCGCATAACTCGATCCATCTGGTAGATAAATAGTACCCTCACTGCTCTCTAAAAAGTCAAACTACTCTCTGCAACAAACATGATATATGCATGCAAAATCTAAAATATACTGCTAGAAAGAAGTAGATACCTTGTCAGATATCTCTAGGATATCATCCTCTTACTCGCTACTGGCCGTTGCTATAGCAACCCTCGTCTGATCCCCGAGCTACGGGCAATCTCTAATACGATGTCCTAACTCATCACATTGGTAGCATCTGATCTTACTAGGATCCCTCATCTAGGACCTAGATTATCCTCCTCACGATCTTCTGCCGCTCTATCTACTACCTCCTGCTCCTTTAGAAATCATCAAAGCTGAATCGCCACCATCTGAGCTCGAAGTTGGGTTCTCCCTCTTGAGAATCTTGTTCTGCAGTATTGCTATAGTGACCTCATCCATCTTAATAATGCTCTTTCCTACTAGAAGAGCATTCACCAAAAACTCATATGAAGGAAAAAGTGATGCTAGCAAGACCAACGCCCTGGTCTTCTCAACTTTTTTGCCAACACTGAGGAGGTCGGTGAGAATCTTCTAAAAGTTAAATAGATGCTCCTGCATGCTCTGACCTTCATCCATCCACGGCTGGTAGAACTACCTTCAACGAAATAGCATGCTGGTGAGCGACTTCACCATGTATAGCTCCTCGAGCTTCAACCACAGCATTGTCGAGGAAGTCTCGCCAAGCACATGGATCACCACATCATTCGCTAGGTACAAACGAATTATGCTTACCGTCTGCATCTGAATCCGCTTCCAATCCTTCACCTCCATGGTAGCTAGCATTTTGTTGTTTAAGAGAGTATTGATCAACCCATATTGGATGAGGATATCCTTTACCCTTGCTTGCCATAAGAAGAAATTGCCCTTTCCATCGAACCTATTGATCTCCACCTTGATTGTACTTATCTTTTTTATATTCTTCAATCTCTATCCACTACTGTAATCTATGCTCTGGTACAACCTGGCTCTGATACCAATCTATTGGAATATCAGCTACTCTGATACCACTTGTTAAGAATCTAATACCAAATTATTATGGCAGAAAGAAGAAAGAAATAAAATAAGAAAATAATCAAGTTGGTAGATCAGCCCAAAAGCTCGCCTCCATGAGACATGCAAAGCTCCACTATAAAAGAAAAAAATAGGAATAAGAGAAAAACACCCACTCTCAACTCACCATACATAAATCTCTCTCAACTAGAAGCTACCCTCACAAAAGCTCTCTCAAAATTCCAAAAAGATCCTCAGAAGCTACAAGATGCTCTACCCTTACAGCCTCCTCGTTGGATGCTATGCACCTATTACTTCTCTCTCTCATATGTTGCACGTACTCAAAACTCTGCCAAGCTCCTCTTGATAGCTGCCTGAGCCTCTCTACGTACCTCTCATACCATGCATGCCAACCCTCGCTGCTCCACAGCACCTCAGTCCTTTAAATAGGATAAGAATTTTCTTCTTAATAGTTCATAGGAGTCCTAATAGGATTCTTTCTCCTGATATGAGTCGAACATGATCTTGATATAGTCTTGGAATGTTTCTCAATCTTTAGATCATGATTGCAACCCTCCATGGCCATTAGATCCTGTGGTCCATACGCAACTCCCGTAGATCCCTTAGATTAATCGCAATCCAAGTTCAAATAGAAAATCCCATCATGTTCTATTCATCTCCATTGAGCTGGCTCTATCAGAGGTCAAGCTAGCTCAATTGCATCTTGTCCGAACTCCTGCTTTATCTACCTAGGAGGGCCAGCTCAGCTATGGTTCGAGCTGGCTCGATCTCAGCCCGAGCTGACTCAATCCTGTATCCGAGCCAGCTTAATTGCTTATTGATATTGATTCTTCTTTGCTGTAGATCAAATTCTAGGCATCAAATTCTAATAGATTAGATGATAGGCAAGGAGCATTAGAGTCTATGATAGCACTTCCTTGGAGATGCAGGGCTAAGAGAGGCTCAATGGTGCAGCAGTCGAGGGAGGTATCTTAGCAGAAAGCATCAGGATTCTTAGAAAGATGGGTAGTGTGAGGCTATTTGATCAATGAGAAGAGATTTTCCAAAGAGTACTAATCGAAGGAAGGCTGAAGAAGTGATTATATATCCTTCAATTGTAGGATAGTGGAGAAGTAGTTAGAGATATATGTATTCAGCGGTTTGACCAGAGCATGGATTTATGGAGCCTTGGAGGTGATGGGGATGGATGATCCATGGAGTTCTAGCAAGTTAGGACTGGACTACTGTAGAGTGGTGTAGAGATAAGTCAGGAAGTGCTGGAGTGCTACAATAGTACTTTTCTAAAGGCACGGGGCTGAGAAAGGCTCGGTGGTGCAGCAACTGAGGAGGGTATCTCAGTAAAGAGTGTCAGGGGCATCCTACGAAGATCTAGAGTAGGTCTTAGGAAGAGCTAGAGGATCTCAAGGAGCGCTAGGGGCATCAAGCAATCGGGATTCTCCTAGATCAAATATCTTCTATAGGAGCACCAGAGAGAATCGCAATTTAAGTGGAGGATGGGTTATGTGCAACAAGAGAGGATCTAGATACCTTGAGGAGGTGGTGTCGAGATGAGGTGGGGAGCACTGAAGTGCTACAATAATGCTTACCTAGAAATGAAGGACTGAGAGAGGCTCAATGGTGCAGTAGCTGAGGGAGGTATTTCAGTAGAGAGCATCAGGATTCTCTAGGAAGATGAGTAGTGTGGGGCTGTTTCATCAATGAGGAGAGTTTTTCAAAGGAATAATGGTCGAAGAAAGGCTGAAGAAGTGACTATACGTCCTTCAATTATTGAAAGGTGAGAAATTAGTTGGGGATATATTCAGTAGTTTGATTAGAGCATAGATTTATGGAGTCTTGGGAGTGATGGAGATGGATGATTATGAAGTTCCAGTAGGTTAGGGTTGGATGGCTATAGAGCAACATAGAGATGAGTCAGAAAGTGCTGGAGTGCTACAGTAGTGCTTTCCTAGAGGCACGGGATTAGAGAGGCTCGGTGGTGTAGCAACTAAGAGAGGTATCTCAGCAAAAAGTGTTAGGGGCATCCTAGGGAGATCGGGAGTAGGTCTCAGGGAGAGCTAGGAGGTCTCAAGGAGTGCCAGGAGCATCAAGCAGCCGAAAGTGTCCTGAATCAAATTTCTTCTATAGGAGCACTAAGAAGAGTCATAGTTCAGGTGGAGGATGGGTTATATACAGCAAAAGAAGATCTAGATACCTATGAGGAGGCAGTGTCGAGATAAGGTAGGAAGCACTAGAGTGTTGTAGTAATGCTTTCCTAGAGACACGTGGTTAAGAGAGGCTCGGCAGTGCGGCAGTCGAAGGAGGTATCTCAGTAGAGAGTGTTAGGAGGTGTCTTAAGGAGATCGGAAGCAGGTCTCAGAGAGAGCCAGGGAGTCTCAGGAGTCTCGAGATGAGATAGATGGGTCTGAGCCCAGGACAGGATTTGAGCTATTGTTCCTCCGGGCACAACTGAAGCGATAATTGGTGTAGGGGCAAAAGAAGAGAAGTGCTAGTATGGAATTTCCTAGGATTTAGTTGCTGAGTTAGAAGAGTTAGATGAGCTCTTGAATTTTGAAGGTGCCTGTGTTTGCAAAAGTATCTGAGATGGCTTCGAAGAGGCTATGGAGTGCGAAAGGTTCGAAGGGACAGCGATGGTGTTTGAGGTACAGCAGTAGGCTCAGCAGTGCAGCATTGAGTGGTTGGTCTCAGGTGACTCAATAACAAAGTTAGGATCTTTTGCGGCATCAGATGGACTTCGAGATAGGTAGAGCTCTAGAGTGGTGGCTTCACAAGATGGAGAAAAAATTTGACTTGAGTTTAGAGTGGAGTGGTGCAGGAGGATCAATATCCTAGCACTAGCGCTGGTGATGCACAATTCCAAGTAGAGCGACATGTGTAGGTGAACAGGCGTAGCTCCAAGAAGATTGCATTAGGTGGTATAGCATGTGCTGGTATAGAAATCCTATAGGTTCTTTAAGAAAGTCTAGAGAATGTGATACAGTTGCTAAGTAGAAGAGATCCTACAATTTTAGGATGGTACGAAGAAGCAAGCCAAGATCTTCAGTGGTAGAGGAGGTCATCCCAAAGGTCTTAAAGGATGCACAATAGTTGAAAATGATTGGCGGAGGCGATATTTGCACAAGGGGCTATCAGGATGCACAGTGATAACAGAATCATGCAGGAGGACATTGTTAGGTGTGCGAAGGCTTAAGAGCACCAAGATGGAGATTGTGAGAAATGGTGGTGCTCCCAAGCCTTAGAAGGCCATAAGGAGGAGTCAGGGCATTGACTTAGGGAGACTAGGATAAGTGTGGTCCTAAGGCTAGGGCAGGAGTTATCCTAGGGTGGAGATGATGTGTAGCCCTCTAAGGGCTTGAGGTTTAGGTGTTGAGGATCTTGAGGGGCTTGGTTGGTACTTCGAAGATCTGGGATGCAAGATGGAGCAAGAAACCAAAGCCAAGAGATGAAGACTGCAGAAAAGGATTGTTTCTGCAGGATAGTCAGCTTAGTCTAAACTGGATCGACTAAGTTTCAAAGATCAAGCCAAATAGAAAGGTGTATATTCGGGTATGCTACATGGTATACAACTAGGCTGACTCAATGCTAGACTATGTCTATCCAGTCTTAGATTAGCCGGCTTAGTGTTGAGACTAAGCTGGCTCAGTGCACGGGCAGAGACACGTAGAAGGTTTATTTGGGACTAGGGTCTGGGTTGATCCTAGGGGTCTTAAGGCCTGATTTAAGAGATCTTAAGGGGGCTAACTCATATATGGGTCAATTTTAGATCCAAGGGATGAGAGCATGAGAGATATGGGTATACATAGGCTCGATGAGTGCTTTCATGTATTAGGTGTTAAATGTGTGCCCTAGAAGCCAGATTGGCTGTCACTTATAATACACTTCTAAGGGCAATTTTATAATTTTGATTATAAATTAATAAAAAATTATTTTCTATCATAATATGTATTTAAAAGTGTCTATGATACATCCTATGAGTTAATGATAATGATAATTCATATTTTCAAAAGTTGAAAATTTAAGACATGAATTTTCATAGTTAACTAATAAACTGCTTCTGATCGTAGGATCATCACGAGGATGGTGATTGATAAGTGGTAAAAATATACTAATAAAAATATTAAATTATAAAATAAATTAATCTATTTTTTTAAAAACTGATATTTTTATTAATTTTATGTAGGAAAGAAGGCCACCAATGTGAAGATCTTATTTTTCTAGTTCAGATGAAATAAATTTCAGACAAAACGGACTTCAAACGAGCCCGAAATTGAATTTCAAAAAAAAAAGAAAACCCGGTTCGGTTTAAATTGGTTTAGAAAATTGGCTCAGCAGTTCGGTCCGATTCAATCACAACAGCAGACCGACCTGTCGATGCAACGCTGACGTCAGGATGATGTCAGCATTTTTTGCGACGCACGGTGGACCAACAGGAGGGCATTTCGAGAATTTCACATCAAGAAAAGCGCTCCGATTGGCTGAAGAATGCAGTGGTCCACGCAACACCGGGCTTACGCATGGTCTATAGAGGGCAATTTGGAAATTTTGTCTGATCCAATGAGCGGCTTTCACTGAAACTTGATCGGACGATCGAAACGAAGGCACTGATGGACGGCATCCACAACTCCCGATCGAGATCCAACACTGAGATTCATCCCGACGTTAAACTAAAGATCAGAAGGCCTCTTTCTACACGATCGGACGGCCTAGATTCAATCTAACGGCTGATCCAAAGGCTGATATGAAATCCAACTTGATTTGGGTTATTTTAAGAAGTGTTTAAGTGGTTTTTGGACCGTTTGATCAACATCTAACGGGCAGAATTACCCAGATCCTAATTTGAATTATTTTGGGAGTCTTAAACCTAATTTCTAAAGGATTTTGGAGGGAAATCAATCTCTTAACCTATAAAAACCTACTGTTGCCGTAGAAAAGAGGGGAGGGAAGTAAGAGAAAAAGAGAGAGAGTTAGAGAAATAAAGAAAAACAAAAAAAAAGAGAGGAGAGAGGTAGAAAGAGAAGAGTGATTTGTGAGAGAGAAAAGAATTTTTCTTCGACAATCAAGACATCGATCAAGGAGCATCTTCTTCTTCACCAAGTTCTCCACGCCAAGAGCAATGGATAATCAATTTCAACAATCAAACAGTCTAAATTCTCTATGCTTTTTATTTTATTTGCTGTTTTTGAATTTGTTATCATGAACTAAATTTTCTTTTACTAAGGCTAAGGTGTAGCCACTCTTTTGATGCAATATTCAGTGTGATTTATTTTTAAATTTTATTCATGAGGAGTATATAAATCTGATCTTAATGCTTTTAGATTACTGGCCATCTTCTAATTGATCTGATGAACATAGATGTTACGGACCAAGTACATCTATGTTAATGCTTCTTGATTATATACCTTGTATTATGAATCAAATTAGAATTCATATGCATGCGGAAATTTTAGTGCGCTTTGGATGCAGCGTATTTTAATTAGAGGGTTTCACAAAACTTAATGCATTAATATTTATTTAAATTACACCTGGACCAAAGGATAATTAATAAATATTAATAGTTTTGCTATGCCTGGACCAAAGGGTAGTGAATAAATTAGGAGACTCCACCGTCACATGAAATAAAATTAATCTAAAAATCTGAATATTGTATTGACTGAGTTGGTGAACCGATTGCCTTAGTAATCCATTGCTCTTGAAGTTTAAAACCCTAATAATTTACACTCTCTCTATTTTCTTAAAAAATTTTTAATTATTTTTTTATTTTATTTTTTATTTTTTTTATTTCTTTTTTATTCTCATAAATCGATCTTCTAAATAAAGCATAGGAAAGAGCTTTTCAGTACTTATTTTCCAATCCTCTAGGGACGATACTCTACTCATTCACTTTATTACTTGATCGACTGGTGCACTTGCCATAGCTATAAATTAGCACGCATCAAGTTTTTGGCACCGTTGCCGAGGATTGTGTCTAAAATAATATTAAAATTTTGATCCTAGCTTTACTTTAGAAATTTATTTTTAATTTTTATTATTTAAAAAAAAAAATTTAGTGCATGACACGTACTGGACATAGTAATTTACTATCTTTAGATCCAGAAATTGAAAGGACCATTAGAAGACTACAACAAGAGAGAAACATGGCAGCTGAAGATCCTAACGACATCAATCTAGGATTGGATATGGCGACCGAAGGACAGCATGAAGCTATTCGACCAGTACATCGTCCATTAAATGATTACATCACACCATCTATAGCCGATGCAGCTTCGAGCATCAGGAGACCGCCTGTACGAGCAAACAACTTTCGAAATAAAATCGACGATGATCCAGATGATTCAATCAACTGTCCAATTCAGTGGACACGTGCATGATGATCCGAATGCCCATATTTCTAATTTTCTTGAACTTTGCGATACTTTTAAAATTAATGGGGTGTCGGATGATGCTATTAGATTAAGGTTATTTCCTTTCTCTTTATGGGATAAAGCTAAAAATTGGCTTCATTCTCTTCCTGCAGGTTCTATCACAACTTGGGATGTCCTAGCCCAAAAATTCTTAGCCAAGTACTTTCCACCTTCCAAGACTGCTAAGATGCGCAATGATATCACTTCCTTTATGCAGATGGACATGGAGACACTATATGAGGCTTGGGAGCATTTCAAGAAACTGCTGAGGAGATGTCCACATCATCAACTATCCATATGGCTTCAGGTACAAACTTTCTATAATGGTTTATCTCCTACTAATCATTCTATGATTGATGCAGCAGCAGGAGGAACCATTAATCAAAAAATGGAGGAAGAAGCCTTTCGATCTGATCGATGAGATGGCATCAAATAGCTATCAATGGCAGACAGAACGCATGATGCCAAAAAGACTAGCAAGCTGTGCAGGGAGTAGATTGCGTGCCAACCTTTACTAGCTGAAATTGCAGCCCTTAGAGCCGAAGTCAACAACTTAAAGGGAACAGCTATGCATATTCAGAGCATTACTTGTGACCTATGTGGAGGAGGACACGATACGAGCAATTGCCAGACAGATAATCCTTTTGCTAAAACAACTGATACAGCTAATTATATTGATAATTTTTTCAGGCCGCAACAAAACAATCCCTACTCCAACACATACAATCAAGGGTGGAGGCAGCACCCAAATTTCTCATGGAGCAATCAAAATGCAGCACAACAGCCACCCCGGATTCCAAGTACCTGAAAAGAAGTCCAACATGGAAGAGCTGATGGTCAAATTTATGCAAAACCAAGAAGCAACTATAAAAAATTTGGAAGCCAAACTTAGGCAGGACCAAACAGCAGCAATTCGAAACTTGGAGATGCAAATAGGTCAAATGGCTAAGATAATCTCCGAGAGACCTCAAGGATCCTTGCCAAGCAATACGGAGACAAATCCAAGGGAGCAAGTCAATGCTATCACCCTAAGAAGTGGTACAAAGCTGGAGGAGCCACATCAGAAAAATGAGACTGAAGAGCCAACTACAAATAAGGAACCATCAACTAAAATTCGTCAGTCACCAAAACAACCAGCAGATGGATGGTCTCCAGGTATACGATTTGCTGATCCAAATGTGAAGCCCTACGTGCCACCACTACCATTCCCAGAGAGACAAATACAGCATCCAGATAAGGAAATTTTCTAACTTTTTCAAAAATTTAAAGAATTTACATATTAATATTCCTTTTGTAGATGCTATTACTCAAATGCCCAGGTATGCCAAGTTTCTCAAAGAAATCTTAACAAATAAGAAAAAGCTGAAGGAGCATGAGAGAATAAATTTGAATGAAGAATGCTCAGCAATACTTCAAAATAAATTACCACAGAAGTTAAAAGATCCAGGGAGTTTTACTATCCCCTGCATTATTGGTGATTGTAGTTTTGATAAAGTTTTATGTGATTTAGGAGCAAGCATTAATCTCATGCCTTTTTCTATTTTCAAGGAAGCTGGGTCTAGGAGAACCAAAGCCTACCACTATTACTCTTCAATTAGCCGACAGATCCATTAAATATCCAAGAGGTATAGTGGAGGATGTCTTGGTAAAGGTAAACAAGTTTATTTTTCCTATTGATTTTATTGTTCTTGATATGAAAAGAAGATTATGATGTACCCCTTATTTTAGGGAGATCCTTTTTAGCTACTGGAGGAGCTTTAATAGATGTTCAACAAGAAAATTAATTCTTAGAGTCCAAGACGAACAAGTTACTTTTAATGTTTTCAAAGATACTAAACAAACTGATGATAATCAAACTTATTTTCTAATTGATATTATTGACAATCCATTATATGAGAATTCTGTAGAAAATAGGTTTGAGACTATAAAAGCAAGCAATGTCAAATTGAAAGAGGACGCAATCAAACATGAAAGTATTCCAATTGAAGTGGCACCAGATTGATCCACTTTAGAATTCAAAGAAAGTCAAGCTGAAGACTATAAATCAGAACTACTAGATAGGTTGTTTCTTTTCTTTTTAGTTTTGATCATTTTTCTTTTCTTTTATTTTTTCAAGTAATTTGTTGGTTGCTCTTTTACTGCTCTGGTGTGTATTTTCAATTTTGCAGAAAAATCAATGAGAACTCAAGCAAAATTTCAAAGCTCCAAAGAACCAGACTGAACCAAATCAGGTGTATTCCTTCCTATCTTTTATTGCACCCTTTATTTTTCTTTCTCCTTTAAGACAATGTAGAATAATTAAAAAAAAAAAAATCATGTGTCAAGAAGAAAATCTTGAGCAAGATAAACTGGATAAGTGATAAAAGATAGAATTATTTGCTAATGAATGTAATGAGTTAAAGAAGTAGATTAGTTGGTCAACTTTTAGCAGCCTACTTAGGTCATTAAAAGATTATTAGCACTTCTAATTGCACATGCACACTAACAAGGCAAAGTAGGTATTGATTATAAGGCCAACTGAGGATTCAATTATCACTAAAAATTGATAATTAATATACATTCTAATCAAAGAAACTTGAATTTAAGGAAAGAGCTACCTGCCTATAAATAAAGTGCAAAAGACAGAGTATATGTGGATTGCCCAAAGCCTAGTAACTGGGTCTCTGCACCTAGGTCAAGTGTGAAAATTTCACGTAAAATGGTGAAGGGAAGGCCAGGATGCTCAGCACAGTAAAAAAAAAAAAAAGAGAGAAAGGCAGTGTGAAAGCTACCTTAATTCATGAGTATAAAATTGAGAATGTATAGAAAATTGACCAAAATAGGTGATAAGAGAAGATACTTTTATTCTTTTAATTTAATACTGAAATGCTAAAGTTAGTCATCACGAACACAAGTGCTATAGATCTTTGATGTACTCTAAGAAAGTTTTTAATTGTATTGACTGAAAAATTTGCTTCTGAAGCTCAATGCTTAGTTAGCAATATTTTCTAAACTTTTTGATCTTTAGTCCTAGATTTTATCTTTATGATGTATAATCTTATTGAAACATAGTATTAAATAAAATATTGCTAAGGGACTAGCAATGACTAAGTTGTGGGGTGTGATAAGTGGTAAAAATATACTAATAAAAGTATTAAATTATAAAATAAATTAATTTATTTCTTTTAAAATTGATATTTTTATTAATTTTATATAGAAAAGAAGGCCACCAATGTGAAGATCTTATTTTTCTATTTCAGATGAAATAAATTTCAGGCAAAACGAACTTCAAACGAGCTCGAAATTGAATTTCAAAAAAAAAACAAAGAAAAACCTGGTTCGGTTCAAATCGGTTCAGAAAATCAGCTCGGTGGTTTGGCCCGGTTCAATCGTAATAGCAGACCGATCCATCGATGCAACGCTGACGTCAGGATGACGTCAGCATTTTTCACGATGCACGGTGGACCAATAGGAGGGCATTTCAGGAATTTCACATTAGGAAAAGCGCTCCGATTGACTGAAGAATGTGGTGGTCCATGCAACACCAAGCTCGCGCATGGTCTATAGAGGGCAATTTAGAAATTTTATCTGATCCAACGAGCGGCTTTCACTGAAACTTGATCGGATGGTCGAAATGAAGGCGCTGATTGACGGCATCCGCAGCTTCCGATCGAGATCCAATGGCTGAGATTCATCCCAACGTTAAACTAAAGATCAGAAGGCCTCTTTCTACGTGATCGGATGGCTCAAATTCAGTCTAACGATTGATCCAATGGCTGATATGAAATCCAACTTGATTTGGGTTATTTTAAGAGGTTTTTAAGTGGTTTTTGGACCATTTGATCAACATTTAACGGGTAGAATTACCCAGATCCTAATTTGAGTTGTTTTGGGAGTCTTAAACCTAATTTCTAAAGAATTTTGGGGAGAAATCAATCTCTTAACCTATAAAAACCTACTGTTGCCGTAGAAAAGAGGGGAGGGAAGTCAGAGAAAAAGAGAAAAAAGGAGAGAGTTAGAGAAATAAAGAAAAACAAAAAGAAAAAGAGAGGAGAGTGGTAGAAAGAGAAGACTGATTTGTGAGAGAAAGAAAAGAATTTTTCTTCGACAATCAAGACATCGATCAAGGAGCATCTTTTTCTTCACCAAGTTCTCCACATCGAGTGCAACGGATAATCAATTTCAGCAATCAAACAGTCTAAATTCTCTATGCTTTTTATTTTATTTGCTATTTTTGAATTTATTATCATGAACTAAATTTTCTTTTACTAAGGCTAAGGTGTAGCCACTCTTTTGATGCAATATTCAGTGTGATTATTTTAAAATTTTATTCATGAGGAGTATATAAATCTGATCTTAATGCTTTTAGATTACTGGCCATCTTCTAAATTGATCTGATGAACATAGATGTTACAGACCAAATACTTCTATGTTAATGCTTCTTGATTATATACCTTGTATTATGAATCAAATTAGAATTCATTTGCATGCAGGAATTTTAATGCGCTTTGGACGCAGCGTATTTTAATTAGAGGGTTTCACAAAACTTAATGCATTAATATTTATTTAAATTATACCTGGACCAAAGGATAATTAATAAATATTGATAGTTTTGCTATGCCTGGACCAAACGGTAGTAAATAAATTAGGAGACTCCACCATCATATGAAATAAAATTAATCTAAAAACCTGAATATTGTATTGAATGAGTTGGTGAACTGATTGCCTTAGAAATCCATTGCTCTTGAGTTTGAAATCCTAATAATTTACACTCCCTCTATTTTCTTAAAAATTTTTAATTATTTTTTTATTTTATTCTTTAATTTCTTATTCTCATAAATTGATCTTCTAAATAAAGCATAGGAAAGAGCTTTTCAGTACTTATTTTCCAATCCTCTAGGAACGATACTCTACTCATTCACTTTATTACTTGATTGACTGGTGCACTTGCCATAGCTATAAATTAGCATGCATCAGTGATCGATCCAGAAGATTAATGTACGATCACTTTCTTAGGATAGATGTGTCTTGAGTCCATGGTATAGAGACACCGAAGTGAGAGTATAGATACTCGTTAGAGAACGACGGCACTGAGCGTGACCATCTCGAGCAGTCATAAGGAAGTCTACCTTCTCGTCGATGACTAACTCGATGTTGCAATGGTGTGTATGGTTCTTTGACCTGAGATGCATCGACAGTTCACCTTGAGGGTGTTATAGTTTGACTATACCATAACTCGATCTCCTAACCATTTGGAACCCTAAGGTGTATGTTGGCTATAGCATGTTTATTGTAGGAATTGGATTGCACCAATAGGAGATCTATCTACCTCGGTAGATGAGTAGCCCTATGATAACCATGAGATTGAGTCCATAAGCCCATGGTCATGGTAGAGTGAAGATGATAAAAAGAGTTTCTATTAGGATTTTACATTGGACTCAAATTGAATGATTAATTCATATGACTGATATTGGGTTTGAGGAGTTTACCTTAACCCTAATCCAGTCGGCGCTCAAGATAGAAGAATCCAATCACATAGGTAGCAGCACCGAGAGATTTGCTTTCAGTTCTGATGGGTTACCACCATATACTACTAGGTATCTCTGGTGGATTTTGAGAGCAATTAGAATAATTTAGATGATCGATCATTCTAACTATATGAATCGAAAAAATTATGATCCATCGAAAGGTGTTTCAATGATGTTGATGATAAAGATCACAACATATCTCATTACCATATGAAACTGAACCTAACTGGGTCACAAAAAATAAGGGTTTGGATCTGGATATCATCGATTGGACTAATTCAGTTCAATTGATTTGAATTAGATCTGATTAGGTTCAAGAAAATCATGCTAGCATACGATTGAGCCTAAAATTCTTCTTTTGTAATCATTTAGGTTCATCTCAGCTAAGCCAAATTTATTTGGACTCACTCAGAAACCTTATCTTAGTCTGACTGGAGCTTGTTCAGATTAGAAAAGAATTGTCTTAAATTATTAGATGAATTTAAGATAAAACCTACTAATTCCTGTCACCTGCTAATTTCTATTTTTGGACATTGGTCAACTATTGACCCTGGACACCTGATGATAAGTACCATAAATTTACTAATAAAAATATTAATTTATTAATTAATTTATATTAATTTTTAAAAATTAATGATCAATTTATATATATTTTTAAAAAATTTATATTTTTATTAATTAAAAAATAATAAAATTAAAAAATAAAATTTTATAGTCAATGAAAAGAGCTTATTTTTTTTATCACAACGAACTAAGTTTTGTACAAAACGAAGCTAAAATAGAGAAGATATAAATTTCTAAAAAAATAAAATAAATAAAAATAAAAAATAACATATGGCTCAGTCGGCTCAAGCCACCACACCATATCAGCCGGCGCATCCAAACACATCGAGCCAAGCTGACGAAGCTAGTGCGCCAAGCTAGCCATGCTAGCCGACTCAGCTGCGGAAACTGTTAGCCAGTCCATGAGCCAGGCGTGGATCGCCAGCTCAACAGAAATCGATGAATCATGAAGCGACACATGGTGGACCTAGACCCTTAAAAGGTTTACAGAAAATCTATCATGGCTTATAGAGCATTTTAGACTTTTCATTCAACAACAGGAGGTGCTGATTCATTGCGGTGTGTGGTGCAGCCGGTCCATGAGAACAGCATTTGCACGATCGGATGGATCCGGTTGATTGCGGTCAAGATCGGACGGTGGAGGAAATTTTCTACTTTAGACTTCATGCAGATCACCATCGAATGGCAGCGCTCACTTCTGACTCAGATCCAATGGTCCAAAATGATCCCGACAGTTATTAAGACTCCCAATGCGCGATCAACGGCCAGATTTTCTCCATCAATGCGTGATCAACGGTTAGAATTTAATCCAACCTAATCTAGATCGATACATATCCGATTTTGATGATTTTTGGTCCGTTGGATTTCTATTGAATGGCTAGATTTCATGGCTAGATTTTACTAAACTTCAACAAAATTCATCCAAGACTCCTTTTAATCCAATTTTTACTCGAATTTCAACATATTTTGATGATCAAAGACCTCCTTAGTCCCACATTGCCTGTAGAAAAAGTCTCGAGTCCTCCTAGCTCTATAAATAAGATCCCAGACATCCAGAATTCATAATCTTCGATCAAGGTGAAGCTTTGGTATAAGGTAGAGCCAGACTTTGGATTAGAGGCTGCTTCCAAGCAATGGATGTCGAGAAGAAGAGCTGGGCTTCTACACCATCTTTCTACCAATGCCGATCCAAGATCAGAGATCAGCCTATTTTAATTTTTTTTTATGTATTTAAATTATAAATTTTTAATTAATATAATTTTATTTTTATGCTCTTTAATTTCATGCTCTTTATTTTTATTATAATTTAATTTTTATACTTTAATTATTATTTTTTTATTTTATTGCAAGTAGATGCTAAGATCTAACTAGTAGATCTTAGTACCGAGTTTACTTTTCTGCATAATTTAATTTCCACTTCACAATTTTAATTTTTAATTTTTGACTTCAAATTCTACTTTCAAATCCTTTTTTTTAAAAAAAAATCAAAAATTTTAAATCTAAAAATATTACCTTTCTTGTGGATTCGACCCAACTCACTGCTATCTACGTATTTTTAATTATTTTAAGAAGTCTGATTAAACTAATAAACATGGTGTCTTAACGATAACATCGCATTCTTATCAAGTTTTTGGCGTCGTTGCTGGAGAAGACACGGACATTAAATTTTTGATCTCTTTGATTTTTTTGTAAATAAATTATAAATAAAATTTTTATTTTCTTATAAATATTGCTTACTAACTTTTTCTTCTTTATTTTGCAGAAAAAAAGATATAAAGAAAATAAAAAGATTAGGACAAGAAGGAAGCTTCTAATCCTGCTTGGTAAGATCAATCCTAATCCTGGTCCTTTTCTCTTTTTATTTATTTATTTATTTTATTTTTAAATTAAATTTTAAAAAAATATAACCACTTAAATCTAATTAAAAATCTCATAACAAGATTAAAAATTCTAACTGCTTAGAGCATGCAACATATTAGTTTTATTTTTATTTTATTTTTTTTGGTGATCGCTGGAGATAAGTTAAGCTCTTAAATTTAATCAATTTTATGCATCTACTTTAGTTGCATAGAATCCCTTGTTGAAAGTGATTGTGCATATGCATCTTTAAATCAAATTAAGGGCAATACCCAATTAAACAAGGGGATTTGATCACCCTTCCTTAGCCCACAAACAACCAACCAGCATCCTGCATTGACCTAAGCCTTTAATTTTAAAATTAATTAGATATCAGCCTTAGGAACTCGAGCTCATTAGGATAAGGAACCCTAAGAGTTGAACCAGGTTAGGATTAGTCAATTTGATTGGTGTCTAGAAAAGTGGTTCAAAAACGACTGGATCCGAAGGAAGGTAGTTTTTAATTGATTTCGTTTGCTTACCTGGCCAAGCATAATTGGTATCTAAGACAAGCAATCGGGGGACTCCCACCGATCTTACACTTACCTGACCAGTTGATTGGCTGTTCTTATACTTGGAGGGCTTAAAGGTAAACTTGGTAGTTAGGAGCTGTCTAAATCTAGGATAACCCTTAGCCAGGATTGATTAACTAATTTGATTGCTAACCAACATTATCACTAATTAAAACTAATTCTTCTCTCTCTTCTTAGCTCTAGGACTCCTTAGGACCTCTTCTTTAGAACTCTTCTTTCTTTCTTCTCCTTTCTCCTCTAAAAATAAAATAAAATAAAATAAAATAAAAATTAAATTACACTAACTAAAAAATATTAAAAATAATAATTAAATTAAATTAAATTAATAATTAATAATTAAAATAATTTTTAAAAAAATATTTTTTAAAAATAATAATAAAATAAAATAATAAAATATATATATAATTTTAAAAAATCTAAAAAATTTTGAACCACATGTTAGGATTGTACTAGTACATACACGATAGAAAATCACTTTACCTAATCTAGTTGAACTAACCATAAAATTGAAAGGTTGAATCGTATTAAATTTGATAACCAAATGGCTGAAAATTTTAGAGAACCATCTAAGAAGATGAAGGAATATTTTATTTCTTCCATCTATAACCCATCGACTTGTATCCAATTACCTAAAATTTATGCTACCCACTATGAGATCAAGCCGACAATAATCCAAATGCTCCCATCTTTCTATGGGAACATCAATGAAGATCCTTATAAATATCTGGATGAATTCTTAAAAATCTGCTCTACGGTGAGAATTCAAAATTTAACTGAGGATGCCCTTAGACTAATTTTATTTCCTTTATCATTAAAAGATAAAGCCAAGTACTGGCTTGGCACAATAGAGAGATCAATTAAAACTTGGGCTAAATTGCAAAGTGAATTTCTTAAAAAAATTTATCCCATAGGCCGAACCAACATTATGCAGTGAGCTATCACTAGATTTGCTCAGCTTCCAGGAGAACAGATTCATGAGTCATGGGAGAGACTTAAGAAACTTCTTAGAAAATGCCCACATCATGGTCTATCTAAGTGGCAAATAGTTCAAGCTTTCTATGAGGGTTTAGGAGACCAATACAGACAGATGGTAGATGCGTCCTATGGAGGTACATTCATGAACAAGAGTGAGGACGTAGTCTATATCTTATTTGAAATCCTAAGTGAAAACTCAATTAACCATGCTTCATTATCTTTCTACCAAACCTGGGTAGGGATTCATGAATTTAAATATCTAGAATCTAGTCCTAAAGCTGATTCAAATTTGATAAATAAAGTGGACTTTCTTGCTCAAAAATTAGATCAAGTCCTAACCCTAGGTCAACAATCTCCTGCATAATTCACATCATCTTCTAATTATCAGGAGATTTATTTAATCTGTGCTAGCCCAACCCATCATGCGAGTGAATGTCCTATGGCTGCACAGTTTCCACCTTTTATCCAAGAACAAGTCCAAGCTGCTAAAGGCTATTCCAAGCTGGTTAATGATCCATTTTCAAATTCATATAATTCTGACTGAAGAAACCATCCTAAATTTTTTTGAAAATCACAACAGACTCAGGCTCAGACCCAAACTCCATCAGTGCAAAATTATCAAAATAGATCTCAATATCAAAACTTTGCTTATAATAGAGGTCAGCCTAGTCAGCCTTTCCAGCCACCACATTATAATCATCCCTCATACCCACCTCCTCAATAGACCAATCTAGCTGACGATAGATTTAACCAACTTCAATAATTAATTCTGACTCAACAGTACCAACTTCAATAATTAATTCTGACTCAACAGTAATCTATCACCAAGCTAGAAGCTCAAATTGGACAACTAACTGAATCTAACATGAGGAGAGAACTAGGTTAATTATCGAGCCTACCAATTTCAAACAATCCACCTAATGTCCACCAACCACCTGGACCAAGTTATCAATTTAATATCTGACTTAAGAATCTCCAATTTGAGAATGCCAAAGTAATTTCTAAACTTAAAAGTTATAGAATTCTTATGGACCCATACCAAGATCAGGTGAGAGAAGCAACTACTGATGCTAGCCAAAATGAAAATTTAGAGGAATAGGTTAGTACCGAGATTAACCACACAGAAGAATCTAAGCCCGAAAACTAGTACTGATGCTAGTTCCAATTTAAATGAGATAGACATAGAAAAAAAGAGAATATATGATTTACCCAAGACTTATAAACCTAATGTCCTATTTTCTTCAACCCTAGAAGTTGGTTCTTCTTACAAAAATCAAGAGGCATGTAATGAAGTATCTATGGAGTTATTTAAGCAAGATCACACTAATTTACCTCCAGAATTAAATCCATCTTTAGACACCCTTCCAATATTCGGTGCATTAAACTTAACTCCTAATTCAAAAACTCCATTCATGAGTATTTTAGAAGAATAAATAGGTCTGAGAATGGGGTCACAAATTATGTTTCTAAAATTAACAATGATTATATCAATAAAGGGATAAAATATTATCTTTCTAAGATTGACAATCTAAAACCATTGGAATTTGTCAATCCAGTATTTGACACAGGATAGTAAGCTGCATTATGTCTGGCTGAAGATGGTAAACTTAGTGCTTTAGTTTAATTTATCTTTTTAGTTGATTTTCTTTTTAGGATAATTTGAATAAGTTGGAGGAAGAGCTTAAATTTTCAAAGGCATATGCTGGAACAAATACATTAAGTCAGGTGTATTCTTTCATATTCTTTATTACACCCTTTATTTTTTTTCTCCATTGAGGATAATGTCGATTAAGTTGGGAGAGAGAAAAATAAAAATTTTAAAATTTTAAATCCTCAAAAAAATTAGTATTTAGTATTTAGACACCTAATTATACTTGAGAATCAAATTACACTAAGTAATTTTTAAAAAAAAATTAATGCATAGATCAGAGAATCTATGAGATATTGAGGAATCAAGTATTAAGAAAATTCAATAAAGAGTTAAATCTAGAACATAAAAAGTTTTTTCTTTGAGTATTTCTAATTTTTTCTACTAGCATCAAAGAAAAGTTTATTTTTTATGGACTTTTATAGGGTAACTATACATTTCTTCATATAAAAAATTAAATAAAATAGTTTTAAATATTTTTTATTGAGTAACCGAATCTCTTTGCCTAAGCAAGCATTGAGTTTCACGTCAACAGGTGGAAAGGACAAAGAAGCTCATTATAAAACTAGTCTTAATTCATAGTCTGTTTGATTTGAGCTAGTAAGTCCAAGGAATATTTTATATTTAGTGCCCTAAAGTCAACTAGTTTGGGAGATTGGCTCAAGACTCGCTATATGGATCAAATAGAAAGCTTATTGGGTTAAGACACTCTAGTGATACAACGTTAAAAAAATAAATAAATAGATTGGTTTTCTATCGAGTAATCGAATCTCGTTGTCTAAGCAAGCAATAATATTCATATCAAAAAGTGAGCAATGTAAAAATAAAAATCAATAAAGAAAGGACCGAAGTAGCAATACTCTTGCCTATATGAAAGTTTAGACAATTCAAAGATAAAGATAGGATAATTTAGAAAAAGTTTAAAAAAATTTAATATTCTTTACTTAATTTTTTTATTGATAAGTATTAATATCCGAATAATATACCTCACTTATACTCTACTGAATATTAATGGCTATTTTGAAAACTGCTTAGAAAAAATTTGAAACTCTAAAGTTAAAAAGTATTTAAAACTAAATTTTTTTCTTTACTCGAGGATGAGCAAAGCTTAAGTTGGGAGGTGTGATAAGTACCATAAATTTATCAAAAAAAATATTAATTTATTAATTAATTTATATTAATTTTTAAAAATTAATAATCAATTTATATATATTTTTAAAAAAATTTATATTTTTATTAATTAAAAAATAATCAAAAATAATAAAAATTAAAAAGTAAAATTTTATAATTAGTGAAAAGAGCTTATTTTTTAATCATAATAAAATAAGTTTTGCATAAATTAGAGCTAAAACAGAGAAGATATGAATTTTTAAAGAAATAAAATAAATAAAAATGAAAAATAACATACAGCTTAGTGGGCTCAAGCCGTCACGCCATATCAGCCAACATGTCCAAATGCGTCGAGCCAAGCCGATGAAGCCAGCATGCCAAGCTAGCCATGCTAGCCGACTCAGCCGTGGAAGTCGTCAGTCGGTCCATGATCCAAGCGTGGACCGCCAGCTCAGCAAAAATTGGTGAATCATGAAGTGACACATGGTGGACCTAGACCCTTAAAGGGTTTATAGAAAATCTATCATGGCTCATAGGATATTTTAGACTTTTCACTCGACGACAGGAGGCACTGATTCATTGCGGTGTGCGGTGCAGCCGATCCATGAGAATAGTAATTGCACGATCAGATAGATTCGATTGATTGCAGTCAAGATCAGATGGTGGAGAAAATTTTCTACTTCAAACTTCATGTAGATCGCCATCGAATGACAGCGCTCACTTCTGACTCAGATCCAATGGTCTAGAATGCTCCTGACGGTGATCAGGACTCCCAACACGCGATCAGCGGCTAGATTTTCTCCATCAATGCGCGATCAATGGCTAGAATTTAATCCAACCTAATCTGGATCAATACACATCTGATTTTAATGATTTTTGGTTCGTTGGATTCCTATTGAATGGCTAGATTTCACCAGACTTCAACAAAATTCGTCCAAAACTCCTTTTAATCTACTTTTCACTCAAATTTCTACATATTTTGATTATCAAAGACCTCCTTAGTCCCATATTGGCTGCAAAAAAGTCTACAGTCCTCCTAGCTCTATAAATAAGATCCCAAACTTTCAGAATTTATAATCTTCGATCAAGGTGAAGCTTTGATATAGGATAAAACCAGGCTTTGGATTAGAGGCTGCTTCAAAGCAATGGATGCCGAGAAGAAGAGCTAAGTTTCTACACCATCTTTCTGCCGATGCCGATCCAAGATCAGAGATTAGCTTGTTTTAATTTTTTTTTATGTATTTAAATTATAAATTTTTTAATTAATACAATATTTATTTTTATGCTCTTTATTTTTATTATAATTTAATTTTTATACTTTAATTATTACTTTTTATTTTATTGTAAGTAGATGCTAAGATCTAACTAGTAGATCTTAGTACTAAGTTTACTTTTCTACATAATTTAATTTTCACTTCATAATTTTAATTTTTAATTTTTGACTTCAAATTCTACTTTCAAATCCTTTTCTTTTTCTTTTCAAAGATCAAAGATTTTAAATCTAAAAACACTATCTTTCCTATGGATTCGATCCGACTCACTGCTATCTACGTATTTTTAATTATTTTAAGAAGTCGGATTACCTGGACACCTGGACATGGGGCCATGTGTCATGCGCCTATAGGAGAGCATTTGGGGCTCTTGTCCCCCTACTAAAAGATATAAGAGAGAGGGTGCACACCACCCTAGGCATGCGCCCCATGTGGATAAGAGATGGAGTCCCATATAGATGGGACTCCAGGGTGTTTTGATAGGTTTAAACACTTAGGCACCAAAGAGTTTGGGTTTATCAAGTTTAGGTGCCACCTATGTGGATTTTAGATGGGCTCTCATCTGATTGAATCAGATGACATCATCCCATCAATCAAATTTAGATCTTATTGAAAGAAAGCCTCTAATTGGCTGGGATGACGTGGCACTATATGGTACAGCAGGGTCTATTTAAATCCTATCCGTGCCTAGGATTTGTGTGCCTCTCCCTTTCACCATGTCGCAAGGCTGCCCACCTACATTCCATGCCACCTTCTGATCCTTTTTCTCTCCTCTCCATGCCCAATGGAGTTGGGCATGGGTTGAAGTGCAATCCAAGGAAGAAAGGCGCCCAGATTAGGAAGAAGACAGCACTGCTAAAAGAGACGACTGCTACCTCTTCAAAAGAAATTTTGAAGAACTTCAAGATTAAATCCAGATCTAATTTTTGAAGAGTAGATTCAAAAGGAGAAGACCTTCAGATTCTGCTCGAGTGAATACCAGTAGAGGCTAGGCATTTGTGTGACTCTTTTCAGAACCTTAAGATAGATCAGAATCATCACATGATAATCTGATGATCCAAAAATAAGGTATGAAATTAAATTATATTTAATTTTATTTTATTCTTAATATCAAATCTTAAAGGATCAGATCTGAGATGTCTTAAATCTAATTATGATCTCAGAAAAAAATTTAAAATATTCCTTTAGATCTAATCAGATTTGAAAGATCCTGTGCCAAAAAATAGGATTTTTTCTCTCAATTGGTATCAGAGCTACATTAGCAGTTCTTCAGATCTACCTTAGATCTGATTTAATTTTTATTTATGATCTAATATTTAAAAGTTTTAGATATCACATCAGATGTGATTGAAGGAAAATCTTGATTTTTCGATCTAGGTTCGTTCAGATATGATCAGATCAAGAGATATACTTCAAAAATTTTTACTCTTTGATCCATATCAGATCTGAGATATTTTAGATCTGATTATTATTATTTTAAAAATTAAAATAAATTTAGATAAATAGAATTAGATTTAATTTACCTTAAAGTGGATAATCCTATTACCCGTTGATGATCTTGTAAGCAACGGAAGGTTCTGGATCTAGCCATGCAAGTGCCTGACCTCTACCGATATCCACTCGGGCTGGATCTGAAGATCCTCTTCTTCTCTATCATGTCTCCAAAAATCAGATCTAGATCTGATCTGGAGGATCTTCAAAACTCCTTTTGAAGATCAGCAGTTGTCCTTTGCAGCAGCGCAGCCTTCTAGCTTTCTGTCGCCTTTCTCTCATCTGGATCGCACCAACCAAGGTCCAAAACTCCTTTTGGACATGGAGAGGAGAGGGAGAAGGTGGGTTTGGCATGGAGGAGGAGGGGAGAAGCAGCCTTGGGGCATGTGGAGAATTGTTATTCCAATCTTAATTTGAGTTGGGCGCAGGGTCTTATTTATAGACTAAGCGTGATCCAACTCCTCTTCTTCCCAACCAATCACAACCCTTTGTGAAATCAGATCTAAATCTGATTGGTGGGAATAGAGTCCCCTGGATTCCTCCTTAGAGGGTGCCTAAGACCAGTCAAAGTTGGTTCTTAGGAGAACTCTAATTGGAATCCAAAAAGGAGATGGAGTCCTTGTCCAACAAGGGACTCCTAGGCGCCTCCAACTTGGGCACACGCCAAGGGTGGCGTGCGCGCCCTCCTCCTTTGCCAGGTTCTGGCAGGGGGACAGGCCCCCACCAGCTCTCCAATAGGTGCATGACACATGTGGTCAAAAGTCAAAGTGTCAATGGTCAACATTTGACCAGTCAAAGGTCAGACTTTTGACCAAAGTCAAAGAACAAGAAATGGCAGGTGACCAAAAATGGCAGGTAATGTCTTACAAAATAAGACAACCTTTTCTGACTTGGACAACCTCCAGTCAGACCATATGAAGGCCTCTGATTGAGCACAAACTCCTTTGGCTCAGTCAGGACAACTTATTTATGATAGTAAAAGAAGAACGTTAGGTTCAATCGAGTGCTAGCACGATTTTCTTGAACCTAATTGAATCTCATTCAGATCAATTGAACTAGATCAGTTCAATTGATGATCACCAGATTCAAACCCTTGTTTGTGTGACCCAGTTAGGTTCAGTTCTGTATGGTAATGGGATATGTCATGATCTCTATCATCGACATCATCGAAACTCCTTTCGATGGATCAGAACTCTTCTGATTCGAACAGCTAGAATGATCGATCATCTAAATCATTCTAATTGCTCCCAAAATCCACCAGTGACACCTAGCAGTATATGGTGGCAACCCATCAGAGCTGAATGCGAACCTCTTGGTGCAGCTACCTGTGTGATTAAGTTCTTCTATCTTGAGCCCCGATCAGATTAGGGTTAAGGTGAACTCGTCAAACCCTAGTCTCTGTCATATGATGTAATCATTCGATTCGAGTCCAATGTGAAAATCTAAATAGAAACTCTTTCTATTATTTCACTCTGCCATGGCCATGGACTTCTGGACTTGATTCTCATGATCATCATAGGGCTGCTCCTCTACCACCGAGGTAGATAGATTCCATCTTGATGCAATCCAGTTCCTACAATGAACATGCTATAGCCAACATACACCTCAGGGTTCCATATGGCTAGGAGACCGAGTAATGGTGTAGTCAAACTATAACACCCTCAAGGTGAACTGCCGATGCACCTCAGGTCAAAGAACCAGACACACTACTGCAGCATCGAGTCAGTCATTGACGAGAAGGTAGACTTCCCTAATGACTACTCGAGGTGGTCACGCTCAGTGCCCTCGTTCTCTAACGAGTACCTGTACTCTCGCTCCGGTGTCTCCACACCGTAGACTCAAGACTCATCTACTAAAGAGAAGCGATTGTACACCAACCTTCCGGATCAATCACCATCCTCGTGATGATCCTATGGTCGGGAGCATTTTATGAGTTAATAATGATTATTCATGTCTTAAATTTTCAACTCTTGAAAATATGAATTATCATTACCATTAACTCAAAGGATGTATCACAGACACTAAATACACATATGTGATAGAAAATAACCCATTTTATTGATTTTAGTCAAAATTATAATTTTGCCCCTAGAAGTGTATTACAAGTGTCAGCCAATTCTGGCTTCTAGGGCACATATATCTAACAATCTCCCACTTGTCCTAAAGCCAATTGGCTACAAGTCTAAGTCCCATCTTCTCAAGGTGGGCTTCGATCTTCTGCTGGCCCAACGGCTTTGTAAGTGGGTCTGCCACATTATCTGTGGAGTTGACTCTCTTGACCTCGACGTAACCCTTCTCGAGGTAATCGCGGATGAGGTGGTATCGCCGCTCAATGTGCTTGGATTTCTGGTGAGACCTCGGCTCCTTAGCAAGGGCTATGGCGCCATTGTTGTCGCAGTATAGAGGAATGGCATCTGATGGCATTACTCCAATTTCTGCAGCAAACTTCTTGTACCAGAATGCTTCCTTCGCAGCCTCTGATGCAGCGATATATTCTGCTTCCATGGTGGAATCTGCTATCACAGTTTGCTTGGAAACTCTTCCAGCTGACAGCACCACCATTGCACACAAACAGACTCCCAGATGTCGACTTTCGATCATCTATATCGGACATGAAATCCGAGTCTGTGTATCCCTGGACTTGGAGTTCTCCGTTACCAAAGACCAACATCATATCCTTAGTTCTTCTCAAGTACTTAAGGATACATTTCACAGAAGTCCAGTGTTCTTCACCTGGATTTGACTGATATCTGCTTGTGACACTCACAGCATGGGCTATATCAGGTCGTGTACATAGCATGGCATACATGAGGCTCCCTATTGCAGAAGCATAAGGGATCTTGCTCATGCGTTCTATTTCCTCAGGTGTGCTAGGGCACATCTTCTTGGAAAGATGAATACCATGTCTGAAGGGTATTAATCCCCTCTTAGAGTTTTCCATACTAAACCTCTTTAGTACTTTCTCTATGTACATCTTCTGTGAAAGTCCTAGCATCCTATTCGGTCTATCCCTATAGACCTTAATTCCTAGAATAAAGGATGCTTCACCTAGGTCTTTCATGGAGAATTCCTTGGACAACCACATTTGACTGATGTCAACATGGGAATATCATTCCCAATAAGGAGGATGTCATCCACGTACAATACGAGGAAGACAACAGCGCTCCCACTGACCTTTTTGAAAACACATGGTTCCTCTTCATTTTTGATGAAACCAAACATTTTGATCACATCATTGAAACGAGTGTTCCAGCTCCGAGATGCTTGCTTAAGTCCATATATGGACCTTTGCAGCTTGCAAACCTTGTGATCAGTATCACTGGATGTGAAACCTAGCGGCTGTTCCATATAGATATCTTCCTCAAGATATCCATTTAAGAATGCCATTTTTCACGTCCATTTGCCATATTTCATAATCGAAATAGGCTGCAACGGCAAGCAATGTGCGGATGGATTTTAGCATAGCCACTGGGAAAAGGTATCCTGATAGTCAATGCCTTCGCGTTGACTATAACCTTTTGCCACTAGTCTAGCCTTGAATGTCTCCACATTTCCATCTGCACCAATCTTTCTCTTGAAGATCCATTTACACCCAATAGGTACTATACCTTCTGGTGGATCTACCAAGGTCCAGACTTGGTTTGAGTGCATCGAGTCAATTTCTGACTGCATTGCCTCTAGCCATTTCTCGGAGTCGATATCTGATATCGCCTCGTTGTAGGTTTTGGGATCATCACCATGAGCACCATTACCTACGAGGAACATTTTCTCTACTTCCTCTGAAATAATACCTAAGTATCTTTCAGGGGGATGGAAAACTCTTTCCGATCTACGAGGTGGAGGAGGTAGTGTTCTTATTGGCTCAACCTGATTTGGTTCCAATTGGTCCTTAGCTCGTTGTACTTGTGAGACTTTCTCATCAAGCTTAATCTGCTTTCCAATGCCGCTATCTTGAATAAACTATTTTTCAAGAAAGATGGCATGTCGACTCACAATCACATTGTGGTCTTCTGGAATGTAGAAATAGTATCCTAATGACTCTTTAGGATATCCTATGAATCGATCTCTAAAGGACCTAAACTCTAACTTGTCCGCTTGTTGTCTTTTGACATGAGCCGGACAACCCCAAATTCTGAGATGACTCAGACTTGGTTTCTTACCGTGCCATATCTCATACGGTGTGGTAGGAACGGTTTTAGAGGGAACCCTATTCAGTAGATAAATTGAAGTTAACAATGAAGTGTCCCCAAAGAAAATCAGGGAGGTCTGTGAAGCTCATCATGGATCGAACCATATCCAATAGAGTCCGATTTTCTCCATTCTGAAAAACCCGTTGAGTTGAGGTGTTCCTGGTGGAGTCCATTGAGAGACTATGCCATTTTTCCTTGAGATAGTCTAGGAATTCCCGGCTAAGGTATTCACCTCCTCGATCTGATCGAAGAACCTTAATGGGATTTTTCCAGTTTATTTTTCTACTTCATGTCTGAATTCTTTGAACTTTTCAAAAGCTTCAGACTTGTGTCTCATAAGATACACATACCCATACCTAGACAGATCATCGGTAAAGGATAATGAAGTAGACAAAATTGCCTCTAGCCGGCACATCAAATGGGCCGCACACATCAGTATGTACTAGGGCAAGGAGATCTGTGGCCCTCTCCCCATGTCCAACAAAAGGGAGTTTAGTCATTTTGCCTTGAAGACAAGATTCACAAGTTGGATATGACTCGAAAGTCAATGGACTCAATAGCCCATTTTTCTCCAATTTGTTGATCCTATCTTCTGCTATATGACCTAATCTCAGGTGCCATAGATATCTGTCGTTTGGACTATCCCTAGGTCGTTTGGCATTCACGTTTTGCTCGATAGTTAGAACAGGTACATCAATATGTAGCTGATAAAGACCATTAATAAGGAAAACCATTTGCAATTTTATTTCTTTCATAAAGAATGTTACAATGGTCCTTAAAGAAGGTAATCACATAACCTTCTTAGTGCTAAGCATGAAACAGAAATCAAATTCCTGCTAGCTGCAGGCACATAATAACAGTCTTTCAAAACTAAGTCTAAACCAGATGGTAATCGAAGAGGGTATGTTCCCACGGCTACTGCAGCAACTCTTGCTCCATTACCGATGCGTAGGATCATGTCTCCATCCCTCAGCCTCCTGCTATCCTCAAGACCCTGCATGGAAGTGCACAGATGAGCACTAGAACCAGAGTCAAGCACCCAACTGGATGCAGAAGAAACCGTAAGGTTAGACTCAATAACGAGCATACCTCCAGAAGGACCTTCCTTCTTGTTCTTCAGGGTGGCCAGGTAAGTAGGGCAGTTCCGCTTCCAATGGCCGTCGCTGTTGCAATGGAAACACTTTCCTTTGACATCGGCCTTTTTCTTCGGCTTCTGCCTTCTTCTTCTTTGATCCTTCCACCTTTTGCTTTTTCACAGACTTCTTTTTCTTTCCATAAGACTTTCTTTTGGAAGAAGTCCGTTCCATAGCAAGAACTGAGCCTTTAGAACCTTTCATAGAAAGCTCAGCGGTAACCAGCATATTCATTAATTCGGCCAAGGAATTTTGAAGTTTATGCATGTGGTAATTCATGATGAATTGCCCATATGCATCAGTCAAGGATTGCAGAATAATATCGTTCTGCAGATCCAAGTCCTAACTTCACACCGAGCTTCTCAAGCTCTTTCAATGTCCTTGATCATTGTCAGACAGTGATCTTGGACTGACTGCCCATCACGCATCTTAGCCTTAAAAAGTCATTTCGTGACTTGATATTTGGCTGCGCGACTCTGTTCACCAAACATCTCCTGCAGGTGAGCCAACATTTGGCGAGCAGTCCCGATATCTTCATGTTGGCGCTGGAGCTCATCAGACATCGAGCCCAACATGTAATATCTGGCCTTATTATCTTCGTCTATCCATTTTTTCAGAGACGCTCTCTGTTCAAGTGGATGGACGGGCTGGTAAGGTGGGAGGGTCCTGGTCCAAAACATGGGTTAACTTCTCGAACCCAAAATAATTTTGTAGTTCCTGAGCCAATCTTTATAATTGGGTCCAGTCAGTCTATGTGTGTCCAGGATACGTGCCAATGGGTTGGACGCAGACATTTTCCTGTAGAGAGTCAAAGATTCTAGTTAGATACTGTAATTTATGACTTGACCAATTTATTTAGGGATTTTATTTTTAAACAAATTAGCTCCCACTATTTTCTCGGATCCCTACACTCCCTCTGTAGAGATGCGAAAAATCTCCACGATTAATGATTTCTAGTGGGTGGTGCGGTCTCACCAACTGACTCATCACCTCACCTAACAGTTATTGGTGATGGGTTAGCCAATGAGTGAACAACTCTTGTTCAATGATTCTCTAATCATGGTGCACCCAAACTTGGTCTCTAATTCATGAATCTCACCGTATCCAGAATATTGATCCACTCCTTAGTTAAGTCAGACCCACCATTTGCATAGACTGGGATTCCTAATTGAGTCTCTCACCGTATCCGAAATATTGAGCCCAACTCATCCTCCAGCCCATAGCATCCAATGCCTAATAGACATGGTTGCATCTTTCCGGTGCAACTGAGCCACTGTATCCAGCCGAGAACAATCAACCCCGGGAAGGGCCCGCACATCTACAATGGTGGAAGACCTCAGACTTAATCTTTTCTTAGGGAGAATTGATTCAGGTCTCATTAAACTAGACTTGGCTTAGTCATAACAATTATGACTAACCTAGTGGCATGGGTTAGCTCGGATTATTGACCACCTCAGATCAGAACTGTGTCAACAGATATGGCCAGGTAAGTGAGATCGGTGGAAGGAATATGCCATTAACTCGTACAAGAACGCATTCAGGTCGAGTAGCTTCCAATTAAAAACCAGTCGGTCGTATGTGCCAAACTTACCTTAGACACCAAATTGTTGAGTCAGAACCAATTGGGTTAGCCTACAATCCAGACTCTAACCTCTGAGCCTAATTAGGTCTTGCTTGATCGTGACTCGATCTTGACCCAGACTTAATCCTATTAGGCTGGTCAATTTAAGCATTGTTGATCCCATCTAACCAACTCTTGATTCGGTTTGATCAACCGCTTAGACCTAATTGAGCTACCCAAGCCCGAACCCAGTATTATGAATATGTCTTAGATCTGAAATTCTCAATTTTAGACCTAATTAATATTTTCATAAACTTAATTCTTAATTAAGTAGGGTTCATAAACAAAATATGCACAATAAATCCTAGGGTTTCAGGATCTAGGGTTTTGCAGAAAGTAAGTTTTGGGATTTCTGATTAAGGACGAACACGCAGCACCCCTACACATCATAAGAACACCCCATCGAATGGGAAGGAGAGGGCCTTTAAACCCTTCTTCATTCTTATGACCGGACGGCCAAGAGGAACGCCTTAATCAGGAACATTGCAATACTACAAAACAAGTTTTAGATCTATATCATATATCTCATATATACAAATTAGATCTAATCATGGCATATTTTGCATACATCTCATGTATCGAATCATGCATATTTTTAGATCTAAATTATCTCATAATAATCTAAAAAATTAGATTTAAATTGATCTAATCAAAATAAATTCTAATCTAGACAATTATGTAGAACTATTCTACAACTAGTCTAGACATGCATCAATCATATCTCATATGATATTTAAAATTAAATAATTTTTATTTGCTATTTTTTAGATGTTATTATAACCATTATAATATCAAAAAATAGTAAATAAATAGATCTAAAATATGATTTAATCAAATTAAATTCAAAAACATGCAAGACTATTCTATAGAACTATTCTATTTTAGAACTAGTCATGCATATTTTTCTAATCTTAGATCCAAATCATTTAATTTTAATTTTTTTCTGATTTCAGATCTGATCACATCTCATGTGACATCTCTGAAATCACTTATTTTTTAATTAAAATAAATTTAAAATTAGATCTAAAACAACTTTTAGAACCTTGGCTCTGATACCAGTTGAAGGGAAAATCCTGATTTTTCGGATCCAGGTTCGTTCAGATCTGATCAGATCAAGAGATATATTTCAAAAATTTTTTCTCTTTGATCCTAATCAGATCTTGATATTTTAGATCTGATTCTTATTATTTTAATAAATAAAAATAAAATTAAGATAAATTAAATCAAATTTAATTTACCTTGATTTGGGTAATCCTATTACCCTGTTGATGATCCTGATTAAGCAGCGGAAGGTTCTGGATCTAGCCACGCAAGCGCCTGGCCTCTACCGGTATCCACTCAGGTTGGATCTGGAGATCCTCTTCTTCTCTATCACATCTCCAAAAATTCAGATCTGGATCTGATCTGGAGGATCTTCAAAACTCCTTTTGAAGATCAGCAGTCGTCCTTTGCAGCAGCGCAGCCTTCTTAGCTTTTGATCGCCTTTCTTTGATCTGGATCGCACCAACCAAGGTCCAAAACTCCTTTTGGACGTGGAGAGGAGAGGGAGAAGGTGGGTTTGGCATGGAGGAGGAGGAGGAGAGGCAGCCTTGGGGCATGGGAAATTTCTCAATTTCCAATCTTTAATTTGAGTTGGGCGCAGGGTCTTATTTATAGACTAAGCTGTGATCCAACTCCTCTTCTTCCCAACCAATCACAACCCTTTGTGAAATCAGATCTAAATCTGATTGGTGGGAATAGAGTCCCCTGGATTCCTCCTTAGAGGGTGCCTAAGACCAGTCAAAGTTGGGTTCTTAGGAGAACTCTAATTGGAATCCAAAAAGGGAGATGGAGTCCTTGTCCAACAAGGACTCCTAGGCGCCTCCAACTTGGGCACACGCCTAGGGTGGCGTGCGCCCTCCTCCTTTGCCAGGTTCTGGCAGGGGGACAGGCCCCCACCAGCTCTCCAATAGGTGCATGACATGTGGTCAAAAGTCAAAGTGTCAATGGTCAACATTTGACCAGTCAAAGGTCAGACTTTTGACCAAAGTCAAAGAACAAGAAATGGCAGGTGACCAAAAATGGCAGGTAATGTCTTACAAAATAAGACAACCTTTTCTGACTTGGACAACCTCCAGTCAGACCATATGAAGGCCTCTGATTGAGCACAAACTCCTTTGGCTCAGTCAGGACAACTTATTTATGATAGTAAAAGAAGAACGTTAGGTTCAATCGAGTGCTAGCACGATTTTCCTTGAACCTAATTGAATCTCATTCAGATCAATTGAACTAGATCAGTTCAATTGATGATCACCAGATTCAAACCCTTGTTTGTGTGACCCAGTTAGGTTCAGTTCTGTATGGTAATGGGATATGTCATGATCTCTATCATCGACATCATCGAAACTCCTTTCGATGGATCAGAACTCTTCTGATTCGAACAGCTAGAATGATCGATCATCTAAATCATTCTAATTGCTCCCAAAATCCACCAGTGACACCTAGCAGTATATGGTGGCAACCCATCAGAGCTGAATGCGAACCTCTTGGTGCAGCTACCTGTGTGATTAAGTTCTTCTATCTTGAGCCCCGATCAGATTAGGGTTAAGGTGAACTCGTCAAACCCTAGTCTCTGTCATATGATGTAATCATTCGATTCGAGTCCAATGTGAAAATCTAAATAGAAACTCTTTCTATTATTTCACTCTGCCATGGCCATGGGCTTCTGGACTTGATTCTCATGATCATCATAGGGCTGCTCCTCTACCACCGAGGTAGATAGATTCCATCTTGATGCAATCCAGTTCCTACAATGAACATGCTATAGCCAACATACACCTCAGGGTTCCATATGGCTAGGAGACCGAGTAATGGTGTAGTCAAACTATAACACCCTCAAGGTGAACTGCCGATGCATCTCAGGTCAAAGAACCAGACACACTACTGCAGCATCGAGTCAGTCATTGACGAGAAGGTAGACTTCCCTAATGACTACTCGAGGTGGTCACGCTCAGTGCCCTCGTTCTCTAACGAGTACCTGTACTCTCGCTCCGGTGTCTCCACACCGTAGACTCAAGACTCATCTACTAAAGAGAAGCGATTGTACACCAACCTTCCGGATCAATCACCATCCTCGTGATGATCCTATGGTCGGGAGCATTTTATGAGTTAATAATGATTATTCATGTCTTAAATTTTCAACTCTTGAAAATATGAATTATCATTACCATTAACTCAAAGGATGTATCACAGACACTAAATACACATATATGATAGAAAATAATCCATTTTATTGATATTAGTCAAAATTATAATTTTGCCCCAAGAAGTGTATTACAAGTGTCAGCCAATTCTGGCTTCTAGGGCACATATATCTAACAATAACCAAAAAATTTACATTAATCTAAGAGAGATCTAGCTGTAAGGGTTTGGTTCTTTTCATGATTTAATTTTAAATTAATTTTAAATCTATTTAATTTTTTTTTTTGATATTATATTTATTATAATTAAATCTAAAATTAAAAATAAAGTTTTTAATTTTTAATTTATTCATATGAGATATGAAAGATGCATGCTTAGACTAGTCATAGAATAGTTCTATGAGATATCTAGAATAGTTTTATATTTGATATGATCAAATTTAAAATTTTATTTTTTAGATTTAATATGTGATATTTTAGATCTGAAAGTATGCATATTGATTTAGTTATGATACATGAGATGTATGCAAGATATGTATTAGTTAGATCTTTTTAGATCTTTTTATATATGATATATGATCTGACTAGTTTTGTAGTAGAAAGTTATAATTCTGAATAAGGCATTCCCCATGGCCGTCCAATCAAAAGAATAAAGTAGGACTTAAAGACCCTCTCCTCCCATTCGATGGGGTGTTCTTATGATGTGTATGGATGTTGTGCACTCATTCTTAATCAGAAATTAGAACTTATTTTTCTACAAAATCCTAGATCCTAAAATCCTAGAATTTTTGTTACATATTTTGTTCATGAACCCAAAATTTAATTAAAAATTAAGATTATAAAATTAATTAGATCTAAAAATTATAAAATTTTAGATCTAAGATATATTCATAAAATTGAATTCGGGCTTGGGTAGCTCAATTAGGTCTAGCGGGTGATCAAACTAAATCAAAAGTTGGTTAGGTGGGATTAAAAAAAGCTTAGATCTTAACCAGTCTAATAGGATTAAGTCTAGGTCAAGATCGAATCATATTGAAATGTGACTCGATCAAGTTAAGACCTAATTTGATTCCATGGTTCGAGCCTAGATTGTAGGCTAACCCAATTGATTCTGATTCGATAATTTAGTGTCTAAGGTAAGTCTGACAGATATGACCGACTGATTTTTAATTGGGAGCTATTCGATCTGAATACATTTTTGTCGAGTTAATGGCATATCCCTTCCACTGATCTCACTTACCTGATCATTTGTATCGACCCAATTCTAATTTAAGATGACTAATAATTTGAGTCAACCCATGCCACTAGGTTAGTCATAATTGTAATGACTAAGTCAAGTCAAGTTTTAAGAGACCTAAATTAAATCTTTCTAAGAAAATATTAAGTTTAAGATCTTCCACCATTTTAGATGTGCGGGCCCTTCCTGGGGTTGAATGTTCTTGGCTGGATACAGTGGTTCAATTGCACCAGAAAGATGCAACCATATCTATTAGGCATTGGATGCTATGGGTTGGAGGATGGATTGGGCTCAATATTTTAAATATGGTGAGGGATCCAATCAAAAATCTAATTCGTGCAAATGATGGGTCTGACTTAACTAAGGAGTGGATCAATATTTTGGACATGGTGAGATTCATAAATTAAAAATCAAGTTTGGGTGCACCATGATTAGAGACTCATTGGACAAGAGTTGTCCACTCATCGATTGACCCATCACTAATAGCTATTAGGTAAGGTAGTGAGTCAATTGGTGGGACCGCACCACCCACTAAAAATCAATAATCATTGAGATTTTCTCATCTTTGCTAAGGGAGTGTAGGGATCCAAGTAAATAGTGAAAGCCTAATTTATTTAAAAATGAAATTCCTAAACAAATTGGTTAAGTCTAATTATAAAATCTAACTAAAAACTTTGATTTTCTATGAAAAAATGTCTGCATCCAATTCACTAGCCTGTATCCTGGACACCCATAGATTGATCGAATCCAACTACAAGGATTGGCTCCAAAATTTCAAAATTATTTTGGATTCCGAGAAGTTGACTCATGTGTTGGAACAGGATCCTCCCATCTTACCAGTCCGTCCATCCATTGATCAGAGAATGTCTCTCGAGAAGTGGATGGATAAAGATAACAAAGTCAAGTATTACATATTGGGCTTGATGTCTGATGAGCTCCAGCACCAACATGAAGATATTAAGACTAGCAACCAAATGTTGGCTTACCTGCAAGAGTTGTTTGGTGAACAGAGTTGCATAGCCAAATATCAAATCACTAAAAGACTGTTTAAGGCTCAAATGCGTGATGGGCAGTCAGTTCAAAATCGTTATCTAATGATGATCAAGGACTTAGAAGAGCTTGAGAAACTTGGTGTCAAGTTAGATCAGGATCTCCAGACTAACATAATTCTACAATCCTTGACTGATGCGTATGGGTAGTTCATCATGAACAACCATATGCATAAACTTCAGAATACCTTGGTTGAGCTCATGAACTTGCTGGTTACTGCTAAGCTTTCTATTAAAGATTCTAAAGGCTCAGTACTTATTGTGGAGTGGACTTCTTCTAAGAGAAGGTCTTTTGGGAAGAAGAAAAAATCCATGAAGAAGCAGAAGATGGATGGTGAAAAGAAGAAGAAGACAGAGCCAAAGAAGAAAGCCGCTAATAAAAAAAATATTTTCATTACACTACTGACGATCATGAGAAGCAGAATTATCCTCTTTACCTGGCCATCCTAAAGAATAAGAAGAAGGCAGGTCCTTCTAGAGGTATGCTCGTTATAAAATCTAATCTTATGATTTCTTTTGCATCCAGTTGGGTGCTTGACTCTGGTTCTAGTGCTCATTTGGGTACTTCTATGCAGGGTCTTGAGGATAGCAGGAGGTTGAGAGATGGTGAGATGATCCTATGCATCGAAAATGGAGCAAAAGTTGCTACTGTGGTCGTGAGAATCTATCCTCTATGATTCCCATCAAGATTAGACTTAGTACTTGGGGACTGTTTTTATGTGCCTGCAGTAAACAGAAATTTAATTTCTATTTCATGTTTAGTATAGAAAGGCTATGTAATTAGTTTTCTTAAGGATCATTGTAATATTCTTTATGCAAAAAATAAAATTGCAAGTGGTTTCCTTATAAATGGTTTTTATCAATTACATATTGATGTTTCTATTTTTAATATCAAGCAAAATGTGAATGCCATAGGATCAAAATGATCTAGGAATAGTCTAAATGATAGGTATCTTTGGCACCTTAGGCTAGGTCATATAGCTGAAGACATGATTAATAAATTGGAGAAATCTAGGCTATTGAGTTCGTTGACTTCCAAGTCATATCCGATTTATGATTCATACCTTCATGATAAAATGACCAAGCTTCCTTTTGTAGGACATGGGGAAAGGGCCACATACCTACTTGCCCTAGTACATACTGATGTATGCGGCCCATTTGATATACCAGTTAGGGATAATTATGTCTACTTCATCATCTTTATCGATGATTTATCTTGATACGGATATGTGTATTTGATGTGATATAAGTCTGAAGCTTTTGAAAAGTTCAAGAAATTCAGACTCGAAGTAGAAAAATAGACAGAAAAATTCATTAAGGTTCTTCAATTAGATCGAGGAGGCGAATACCTTAGTCGAAAATTCCTAGACTATCTTAAGGACAATGGCATAGTCTTTCAATAGACTCCACCTGGAACGCCTCAACTTAATGGAGTTTCAGAATGGAGAAACTGGATCCTATTAGATATGGTCTGATCCATAATGAGTTTCATGGACCTTCCTGAGTTTTTATGGGGACATAGTCTGTTGACTACTATATATTTATTGAACAGGATTTCTTCTAAGACCATTCTTACCACACCATATGAGATATGACACAGTAAGAAACCAAGTTTGAGTCATCTTAGAATTTGGGATTGTCCGGCCCATGTCAAGAGACAACAGGCGGACAAATTAGAGTCTAGATCCTTTAGAGCTCGATTTATTGGATATCCTAAAGAGTCATTAGGATATTATTTCTATCTTCCAGAAGATCACAATGTGATTGTGAGTCAACATACCATCTTTCTAAAGAAATAATTTATTCTAGATGGTGGCATCGGAAGATAGATTAGATACAAGGAGAAAGTCTCTGATGAGAAACGAGCTAAGAAACCTATGGAACCCAATCAGATTGAGCTAACCCAGACACTATCTCCTCCACCTCATAGATCAAGTAGAAATTTTCATCCTCCTAAAAGGTACTTAGGTATTATATCAAAAGACGTAGAGAAAATATTTCTCACAGAAAATGAGGTTCATGGTGACGATCCCAAAACTTATGATAAGGCAATATCAGATATTGACTATGAGAAATGGTTAAAGACAATGAGGTCAGAAATTGACTCAATGTATTCCAACCAAGTCTGAACCTTAGTAGATCCACCTGAAGGTATAGTACCTATTGGGTGTAAATGGATCTTCAAGAGAAAGATAGGTGCCGATGGGAATGTAGAGACATTCAAAACAAGGCTTGTAGCGAAAGAGTATAGTCAGCACGAAGGCATTGACTATTAGAAAACTTTTTCGCCAATAGCCATGCTCAAATCCATCCGCACATTACTTACTATTGCAGCCTATTTTGATTACGAATTATGATAGATGGATGAGAAAATGATATTCTTAAATAGATATCTTGAGGAAGATATTTATATAGAATAGCCATTAGGTTTCACATTAAGTGATAACGATCACAAGGTATGCAAGCTGCAAAAGTCCATATATGGACTTAAGCAAGTATCTCGGAGCTGGAATGCTCGTTTCAATAATCTAATCAAATCATTTGGATTCATCAAGAATGAGGAGGAGCCTTGTGTTTTCAAAAGGATCAATGAAAGTATTATTATCTTTTTCGTACAGTACGTAGATGACATCCTTCTTATTGGGAATGATATTCCCATATTGACTATAGTCAAAATATGATTGTCAAAAGACTTCTCTATGAAAGATCTAGGAGAAGCATCCTTTATTCTAAAAATTAAGGTCTATAGGGATAGACTGAATAGGATGTTGGGTCTCTTACAGAAGATGTACAAAGAGGAGGTGCTAAAAAGGTTTAGCATAGAAAACTCCAAGAGGGGTTTAGTGCCCTTCAGACATGGCATTCATCTTAAAAGATGCAGTGCAAGATTTGCAGCACTACTTTCAATTTTTTTTTTGAAAATAGCAAAGATGTAACAGAAGAAGTAATTAATTTAATTAATTATTTATTGATCATATCAAAATATTAAATCCTACACTAAAGATCTAAACATAATATGCATGCATTCATATAGATCTAAAAATAAAACTATGAAGCAGACTATTTACTACATCTATATATTCAGAACATAATACCTTCTCGCAGATAGCTGATCACCATAATTTGAATCCATCGAATAATGCTTTGGTGTCATACTACAGCCACACATGTGTCCGGCCTCTATGGTTGGTCCACACGGAGCTCCTAGTCCCGATCAGCCCCACTGGAGTGCTCGCTCCTCGATGGGGCCTTCGATGGCTGATCATAATCAATCCGATCGATCATCTATTTTTTGATTTTTTGGATATTCTAAAAAATTAGAACTTGTTCTTTGAAGGATGATGAGATGATGCACAAAGTTTGGTGGTGATCCGATGCTCACAGCACTCGATCTCTCCATCCAAACCCAGATTCCCAAATCTTGGGTTTCATGCAGCCCAAAAACCCTAATACACTAAAAACCCTCTCATGCCCTCTCTGTATGGAGTTTTTTTATGAAATAGTTTTTATGAAAAGATAACTTTTAAATCTATAAACCCTATTTAGATCATATCTAAAAATTAGGTGTCCTTAGAGACAAAAATTAGAAGAGAATAGAGACATTATGGAAAAATAAAGTGCTATAGGACCCTGCTCACCTTTACTCCAAGATTTTTTTTGTCCAAAATCAATTCCCAATCACTTTCAAATTTTTACCACGAAATTAAAACCCCTCTAGCTTTATGCATAAAAATTCTAATAATTTATTGCATGAAAAATAAGTAGAAATACTATATGGATTGGATAGGTTAAGATTGGTTGAACTAGTTTCAACCAACTTCTAGTATTTGAATTCAAATGCAAGCCTATCCAATTCCAATGCCCATACCACTTATTTCACACGCAGAAGGACTTTCCTTCTACGTGCATGCCCATTTATCAAAAAAAATTGGCAACCAAAAAAAGAGAAGGGCATGGAGATAAAGATAAGAGGGAGAGGGAGGTTTCAACCAAACCAACCTCTTTGAATTCAAAATTCAAAAAAAGTTTGAATTGGTCCAACACTTGACCAGGTCAAAGAGAAAAAGAAAGGGGGCACAAATTTCTTCTCTTCATGAGAGAAACTTATGTAAAAAAATAAAGATGGGTGTGGGCAAGGTAGAAAAGTCAAACATGAGGTGGCGCATGGGGAGGTTTGAATTCAAATAGGATTTGAATTAGTCCAAGTTGGTTTCAACCAAACCAAATTAATTCAAAATCAACTAAACCAAATTAAACCCAACCAAATTAGGCTTAACTCAACCTATTTAATTTTTAATTAAATTAGAAATTAATTTGGTCTAGCTCTTGATCAAATTAGGATCAAATCTTCCATAGCGATTAGATCAACTCATGACCTAATCGGATCAAACCCAATCGAATCTAATTCGATCAAACTTGATCAAATCCTCATCACTTAATCAAATTGAGCTAATCAATAATTAAATTGCTAATTAATCTTTCAATAAATAGAGTCTGGATAATAGAGTTCCATCGCTATGAAACTCTCGAAGTGTCCCAATTCAGTGGGACTCTTGAACCCAGTATCCCAAATGAATGAAACTCGTGATCATAGAGTCCCAGACTAGTAAGACTCTTAATCAGAGAGTTTTAGATGAGTGAAACTCAGAGTCCCAGTCCATCAGAACTCTAGATCAGCTATTAGATCAGGTTGTAACTCTTATTGTGTGTGATCCCATAGTTTCAAATCCTAAGCCGGTAGCACAGAAACTGATTTTCTATACCAATTGATGCAATAATCTAGCAATAGTACCCAACATTCGGATAGGTCGAATTTGTCACAACACAACACCAATGAACTTGTAGAATATGGTTACCATATAATACATCCCTATGATCTCTATGCAATAGATGACTCAGGATTAGACTGTCAATCCTAGTAAATACACTCATGTTGTGTCTCAAAGCAATTAGTCCTATGACTCCTCACTAAGACTATCCTGACCAAAGCTTTGCTAAATTGAAATATAATTGAACATAGTTTTTGAAACTAGGAGTGGTCAATCCCATCTTGATACATGCATCGACTCTTCAAATACTTGACTGCATTCTGAAATCTTCTATCACTAAATTAAAAATTCAGATAGTTCGGCACTAAAGCACAGTCAATTACTTGGAAGTCACCATGGTGATCTCAAATTAGAGGGACACTTATACCCATATTCCATCAGAGCTAATCTTGACAGGAGAAAAGCTCCGAAGTTGATCATGTTCAGTGCAGATGTACCCATACATCTCGCTTGCATGTCATACCAGTATCTCAACACTCCTTGTTTACGAGGACAACCAACCTATATGGCACACAATGACATATACTCGATAAACGTTGTTATCCTAAGAAACAACGTATCTTTTGGTCGTGAATAATTTAAGAACTAAACGATAAATCCTTCTTTGTTGAATTTAGATATTCCTAAGGACTTCATCATAACATAGGAGTTCATTAGAAGACAACAAAATTTATGTTGAAAAAAATGCCAAAATAATTTTTATTAATTTATAATTCATATACAATTATAAATACATAGCCCAACCGCCAACAGGCTAACGATTGACTTTAGGACATATTTCCAACAATCTCCCACTTGGACTAAAGCCAATCGGTGCAGTGTTTAATATCTATCTTCGACTTGAAGTCATTGAACTCCTTCATCGTAACAGCTTTAGTGAATGGGTCGGCTAGGTTCTTCTTTTCATCGATCTTCTGAAGGTCGACGTCACCTCGATCCATAATTTCTCAGATAAGATGGTAGCGGCATAGAATAAGCTTTGTCCGTTGGTGTGCCTTTGGTTCTTTTGCTTGAGCAATGGCTCTAGAGTTATTGCAATAGAGCAGAACTAAACCATCAAGGGAGGGTACTACTCCAAGCTTGGTGATGAATTTTTTTAGCCACACCGTTTCTTTGAGAGCATCTGATGCAGACATACTCCACCTTGTAAACTAAATCGGTCATAGTATGCTGCTTAAAACTCTTCCAGTAGATAGCCCTATCATTAATGATGAATATATATCCCGACACACTCTTGCTATCATCATGATCAGACTGAAAACTTGAGTTTATGAATTCCACAAGTTTTAAGTCCAATTGACCATATATAAGCCACTGATCCTTAGTATTTCTTAAATACTTCAAGATAGTTTTAACAACCTTCCAGTGGTTCTCCTCTGGATCAAATTGGTATCTACTCACTATCCTTAGTGAGTATGCCATATCTGGTCACATACATGTCATGGCGTATATTATAGAATCCACTATCGAAGTATATGGTATTCTACTCATACACTCTTTTTCTAGCGGTATTATCAGACAATCCCTCTTTGAAAGAAAAATTCCACGGCCTATCGATAGATAGCCTTTCTTGAAATTCTCCTTGCTGAACCATTTCAGTATAGTATTAATGTACGCAATTTGGGACAATCCAAGCAACCTTTTAGATCTATATCTATAGATTTTCATTCTTAGAATGTAGAAAGCTTCTTCCAGATCTTTCATGGAGAACTATGATGACAGTCAGATCTTTATTTCTTGCAATGTAGGGACATCATTCTCGATTAAGAAAATATCATCCACATACAATACTAGAAATACTATTGCTGGACCATTAGCCCACTTGTATATGTAGGGCTTCTCTTCATTCTTAACGAAGCCGTATGTTTTAATTATTTTATCAAATCGTATGTTCTAGCTCTGAGATGCCTGCTTTAGTCCATAAATGGACCTCTGAAGCCTATACACCTTAGACTCATCTACGAATGTAAATCCTTTAGACTGTATTATATACACCTCTTCATCCAGCTCTCCATTTAGAAAAGCCATTTTCACATCCATCTGCCAGATTTCATAGTCCAGATGGACAGTGATGACAAGCATAATCCGAATGAATTTGAGCATTGTCACGGGAGAGAATGTCTCATCATAGTCAATACCATAACATTGATGATACCCCTTGGCAACTAGATGGGTTTTATAGGTCTCCACCTTTCCGTCTACACTCCTTTTCCTTTTGAAGATCCACTTACAGCCTATAGGTTTTATCCCTTCATATGGGTCAGCCAATGTCCACACATCGTTAACTTTTATGGACTCCATTTTAGATTTTATGGCCTCAAGCCATTTTTCAGAGTTGGATCTCTGCATTACATCCATGTAGGTAATCGGATCCTCATCATTCTCATCGAATTTGATAGGATCTCCATCTCGAACCAAGAAACCATTGTATCTATTTAGTTGATGTGGTACTCTATCAGATCGCCTTAAGGGTGCATCTATAATGGGTTCTGGTTCTGATCTAATCAGATCCAGCTCAGATTCAATAACTTGTGTCTATTCTTCCACTTGTCGAACTTCATCAAGTTTGACCTTAGAGGCATTAGTTCCTTCACCAAGGAACTTCTTTTCTAAAAAGACTATCTTAAGGCTGACAAACACTTTTTGCTCATCAGCAAGGTAGAACTAATATCCTTTCATTTCTTTTGGATAATCCATAAAACTACACTTATCAGACCTAGGTCCAAACTTGTTTGTCATTAAATATTTGACATAAGCCGAACACCCCCAAACCCTAAGGTGTAAGAGCACTGGCTTACGTCTTGTCCATATCTCATATGGTGTTTTATTAACAGATTTACTCGAAATCCTATTTAGAATATAACAAGCTGACTCGAGCGCATATCCCCATAGGAAGATCGACAAATCAGCAAATCCTACATGGATCGAACCATATCCAATAGGGTCCGATTTCTCCTTTCTGACATACTATTATGTTGTGGTATTTCAGAAGGGGTTCATTGTGAGAGAATCCCATTCTCCTTAAAATATGTGAAAAACTTATTGGAAAGGTACTCATCCTCTCGATCAGACCAAAGAATTTTTATACTCTTCTCAGTTTGCTTCTTTACCTCATTTCGGAATAGTTTAAACATTTCAAACAACTCCGACTTATGCTTTATTAAATAGACATACCCATATCTAGATAGATCATCCGTGAAGGTTATGAAGTAGAAGAATCCACATCTGGCACTTGAGCTCATGGATCCACATACATCTAAATGTACTAGACTTAGGAGTTCAGTAGCTCATTTTTTTAGTAGAAGGTGACTTGGTCATCTTACCAAGAATACAGGACTCACAGGTCGGAAGTAATTCATAATTACTAATCTCAAGAATTTCTTCTTGAGCTAACCTATTTATTCTATTCTTATTAATATGACCCAGCCTATAGTGCCAAAGGTAGACTTCGGACACATTACTAATTCTAGGGCATTTATTAGAGGATTGAACCATATTAACAAGCATAGTTAATAAATAAATATCATTATTCAATTATCCAATAAAAATTATAACACCATTCAAAATAATATTATAAATTTTTTTTATTGATATTTTAAAATCATTCATGGCCAAAAGGCCTATAGAAATAACATTCAATAAGAAAGTTGGATAAAAATGACATTCATTAAGAATAACTTTATTTGAATTGATTACAAGGCTCATGATTCCAAAAGCTAGAATTGGAACTTATCTTCCATCTCCAATGTTTAGGAACCTCTCATCATGATCAAATCTACTATTGACCTTCAAGCCCTGCATAGAATTATAGATATAATGAGGGCTTCCAGTATCTAATACCCAGGCAGTAAAATCAAATAAGAAAAAATTGCAAGATGTTATCATATAATTATCTTGCCCAGCAACCACTTGCTTCTTCCTTGGCCTATTCAGATCTAGGGAGGTAATGTATAGAGGATAGTTCCTCTGTCAATGTCCTTTCTTCTTACAAAAAAAGTACTTCACCTAGCTCTGGTCAAGCTTGCACTTCTTGGTCTAATCCTATGTAGTTATCCCAGCATGCAGCTGTACCTTCTTATTTTTCTTCTTCTTGTTCTTCTTCTCTTTCTTAAAAAGTTAACAACCAGAAGAAGATCCTCCCACTACATTCACCATTTTCTTATGGAGTTGGTGATCCTTCTCAAAGTTCTGCAGTAATCCCAACAAGCCATGGTAGTTGACTGCAAGCTTTGTCATTCTAAAATAAGTCAGAAAAGGGAGGAAGGACTTGGGCAAGGAATTAAGGATCGCATCCTTACCGAGCTGCTTGTGTAGGAGAAAGCTCAGCTTGCTAAGGCACTCAATCATCTCAATCATGTGCAATATATAATCAGTGACTGAGGCCCCATCCCTCATCCGGATGTTGAAAATGGCACAACTTGTTTTGTGCCTTTCAATATCGTCATATATGCCAAAGAAGTCGTTCAACATTTGAAACATCTCTTGTGGCTAGACATTTTCGAACCCACAGCTAAACTCGTCGTTCATTGCCATCAGTATTATGCATCGAATGGTGGTGCGATCGTTGAGCTACTTCTGGTAAGTGTCTCGTACCGCTCCTGGAGCTGGCTCCTCAGGTGGGGATCCGCTACTATATAAAAGATCCATTCATGCTCCAAGATGATTTTCAACTTATGTTTCCAGCTATCGAAGTTGGATCGCATTAATTTGTCATCATCTAATAATGATCAGAGTGACAAGTTAGTGGCCATTTTTGTACAAAAAGAAAAATCAAATCTAATTAGTATATGAATCAATTATTCTAAAAACTTGGACTTTAGTCTAAAGATTTTTCTACTATTTTATACGAATTCGTAGCCTCTACCTTCAATTCGAGGAATTATTTTAATTTCTTAATAGGTACTAGAATTCACATAGACTACACATAAACCCAACTTTGGTTGGTCAACCCATGTGCATCTATGGGTAGATTCAAAATCAACTATTTCTCTAAATAACTTTTAGTAATTTTGATTTTACCCCAGAGACCTAATCAGTAGGCTTTGGCCTCCATTAAAAAAGTTCAGTTAGGTCCAACCATTAACACGACCATATTTGATCTTATCTAACTAATAAATGATCAAGCCCAACTTTGGTCGGTCAATCTAACCACCATCAGAAAAACTTAACCAAATTATCATTTGATGAATGATAATTTTATTAGTCAATAATCATCAGACCTTTGGACCTCCAATGATCATTATACTAATGAACACATTATCACTCAACTTAATGGGAGGCTATGATTTAGTTATCTATATAACTATTTCATTTTTAAGAATCTAATAATTTTAGAAGATTTAATTAACATATTTTAAGAAGAGGGAGAAATTCAGCAAGCCAATTTTGATCCTCCCACTGACTTCATAAAGTTAGATTAAAAAGGATCTAATCTAAGTTGGCATTAGGAGCATCTAAATTAGTCAGACTAATTTACCTAATTAATATGGGTGAGCTCAAATCACCAAGTGATCTAATCAAAACCTAATTCACCAAGATGGCTAGATAAGTGAGATCAGTGGAAGGGATATGCCATTAACTCATCAAAGATTGAATCAATGCGAGTAGCTCCCAATTAAAAATCATTGGTCAAACTGTCAGACTTATCTTAGACACCATCTAGTTTATTAGTTTTAATTTGATCAATCTAGTAATTATAGGTTTGATCGCATAGCCACGAATTAAGTCCATATAGTTCTTATTAAAGGCATGGACTTGACCAACTACAACTATTGTAATTGATTCTATAGAGTTCTTGATCTAATCTAAATTAACATTTAATTATATTTGACCAATTACTCTAAATTATCCCATTCTTTAACTAACCTTAGGTCTAATTTAATTAATAGACCTAATTCAACTAACCTAATAATCCATATTTTATGATTGATGACTTAGAGTCTTAATTCGCAATTCTAGACACTAAATCATTATACTTAATTTTAATTAAGTTTATGGACTGAGGGTTAGGGTTCGGCATTTTAAAAATATTTTTTAAAATTTTGAAAGATTCTTTACAACTTAGCATTATTTACCAATTGAGTCGACTCACTTTAAAATTGAATTGGCTCGATTTCACAAATAATACTAGTTGTAGGGTTTAATCTAAAACTATGTACACTATATAATACTAAATCATGAATTAAACTTTAGATCCTATTTAAACATGCATTCATGATCAAAAATCAGATTAAAACCTAATTTAATCAAATCATAAAAATATTAGATCGGATCTAAGGTTTTATGATTAACGATTTAGATCAGCAACGTACTAGGACAACCTTTTTACTATAGGAGATAAATCCTACAGTAGGACAACCTTCAATCTATGCGATCTTGATTTTAATTTTTAGATCTAATTAATTAGATTGTTAGATTAATATTTAGATTAAATCTAAATTATCAATCTAAACATGCAAGCATATCATATTTAGCGAACCTTGCTTTGATACCATTTGAAGGATGCAGTGCAGGATTTGTAGTGTTATTTTCAAAAAAAATTTAAAAAATAATAAAAATATAGTAAAAAAATAATTAATCTAATTAATTATGTATTGATCATATCAAAATATTAAATTTCATACTAAGAATCTAAACATAATATGCATGCATTCATATAGATCTGAAAATAAAACTATGCAGCAAACTATTTACTACATCTATATATTCAAAATACAATATCTTTTCATGGATAGCTGATCATCATAATCTGAATTCATCAAATAATGCTCTGGTATTGCACCATAGTTGCACATATGTCCGGTCTCTATAGTTGATCCACATGGAGCTCCTGATCCTGATCAGTCCCATTAGAGTGCTAGCTCCTCGATGGGGCCTTCGATGGTTGATCACGATCGATCTAATTGATCATCTACTTTCTAATTTTTTGGATGCTTCAAAAAATCAAAACTCATTCTTTGGAGAATGATGAGATGATGTACAAAGTTTGGTGGCAATCATTGATGCTCACAGCACTCGATCTCTCCACCCGAACCTAGATTCCCAAATCTTAGATTTCACTCGGCCCAAAAACCCTGATGCACTGAAAACCCTCTCATGCCCTCTCTATGTGGAATTTTTTTATTAAACAAGTTTTTATGGAAAGATAACTTTCAAATATATAAACTCTATTTAAATTATATCTAAAAATTGAATGTCCTTATAGACAAAAATCAGAAGATAATAGAGGCATGAATAAAAAATAAAGTGTAGTAGGATTTTGCTCACCTTCACTTTAGGATTTTTTTCATCCAAAATCAATGCTCAATCACTTTTAAATTTTTACCACAAAATGGTAACCCCTCTAGCTTCATGCAAAAAAATTATCATAATTTATTTCATGAAAAATAAGTGAAAATGCCATGTGGAGTGGATAGGTTAAGGTTGGTTGAACTAGTTTCAACCAACTTCTAGTATTTGAATTCAAATGCAAGCCTATCCAATTCCAATGCCCATACCACTTATTTTACATGCAGAAGGACTTTCCTTCTATGTGCATGCCCATTTTTTAGAAAAAATTGGTGACCAAAAAAAGAGAAGGGCATGGAGATAAAGATAAGAGGGAGAGGGAGGTTTCAACCAAATCAACCTCTTTGAATTCAAAATTCAAAAAAGTTTGAACTGGTCCAACACTTGACCAGGTCAAAGAGAAAAAGAAAGGGGGGCACAAATTTCTTCTCTTCATGAGAGAAATTTATGTAAAAAAATAAAGGTGGGCATAGGCAAGGTAGAAAAGTCAAACATGAGGTAACACATGGGGAGGTTTGAATTCAAACAGGATTTGAATTAGTCCAAGTTGGTTTCAACCAAACTAAATTAATTCAAAACTAACTAGACCAGATTAAATTCAATTAAATTAGACTTAATCCAATCTATTTAATATTTAATTAAATTAAAAATTAATTTAGTCCAATTTCTGATCAAATCAGGATCAAATCTTCCACAGCAATTAGGTCAACTCATGACCTAATCGGGTCAAACACAATCGAATCCAATTTGATCAAATTTGATCAAATTCTCATCGCTCAATCAAGTTGAGCTAATCAACAATCAAATTATTAATTAATCCTCCAATAAACATAGAGTTCTAATTGGATGGGGGTCTGAACAATAGAGTCCCATCACTATGAAACTCTCGAAGTATCCCAATCCAATGGGACTTTTGAACCCAGTATCCCAATGAATGAAAATCATGATCATAGAATTTCGACTAGTGAGACTCTTGATCAAAGAGTCTCAGATGAGTGGGACTCAAAGTTCCAGTCCATCAGGACTCTAGATCAGCCAGCAGATCAGGTAGTAACTCCTATTATGTGTGACCCCATAGGTTCGAATCCTAAGCTGGTAGCACAGAAACTGATTTTTTGTTCCAATTGATGTGACCATCTAGCAATGGTACTCAACATTCGGATAGATCAAATTTATTGCAACACAACATCGATGAATATGTGAAATATGGTTACTGTATAATTCATCTCTATGATCTCTGTGTAATAGATAACTCAGGGTTAGACTATCAGTTCTAGTAAATACATCCATGTCATGTCTAAAAGTAATTAGTCCCATGACTCCTCACTAAGACTATCTTGGCTAAAGCTTTGCTATATTGAAACATAATTGAACACAGCTCTTGAAACCATGAGTGATCAATCCCATCTTGATACATGTACCGACTTCTTAAGTACTTAACTATGCTTAGAAATCTTCTATCACTGAATTAAAAATTTAGATAGTCCGACATTAAAGCATGGTGACTTGCTTGAAAGTCATCTGATGATCTCAGATTAAAGGGACACTTATACCCATTTTTCATTGGAGCTAATCTTGACAAGAGAAAGTCATTGAGCCATTGAGGTCAAGAGAGTCGACACTATAGATAATGCGACAGACCTACTAACAAAGCCATTGAGCCAGCAGAAGATCGAAGCCCATCTTGAGAAGATGAGACTTAAATTTATAGTCAATTGACTTTAGGTCAAGTGGGAGTTTGTTAGATGTGTGTCCTAGAAGTCAGATTGGCTATCACTTATAATACACTTCTAAGAAAAATTTTATAATTTTGATTATAAATTAATAAAAAAATTATTTTCTATCATAGTGTATATTTAAAAATATCTATGATACATCCTATGAGTTAATGATAATGATAATTCATATTTTCAAGAGTTGAAAATTTAAGACATGAATTTTCATAATTAACTCATAAACTACTCATGATCATAGGATCATCATGAAGATGGTGATCGATCTAGAAGATTGGTGTATGATCATTTTCTTGAGATAGATGTGTCTTGAGTCTATGACGTGGAGACACCAAAGCGAGAGTACAGATATTCGTTAGAGAATGAGGGCACTGAGCATGACCACCTTGAGTAGTCATAAGAAAGTCTACCTTCTCGTCGATGACTGACTCGATGCTGCAATGGTGTGTATGATTCTTTGACCTAAGATGCATCGACAGTTTACCTTGAGGGTGTTATAGTTTGACTACACCATAACTTGGTCTCCTAGCCATTCGAAATCTTAAGGTGTATGTTGGCTATAGCATGTTCATTGTAGGAATTAGATTATATTAATTAAAGATCTATCTACCTCAGTAGATGAGGAGTAGCTCTATGATAATCATGAGATTGAGTCCATAAGTCCATGGCCATGATAGAGTGAAGATGATAGAAAGAGTTTTTATTAGAATTTCACATTGAACTCGAACTGAATAATTAATTCATATGACTGATATTGAGTTTGATGAGTTCACCTTAACCCTAATCCAGTTGGGGCTCAAGATAGAAGAACCCAATCACACAGATTGCTGCACCGAGAGGTTCACTTTCAGTTTTGATGAATTGCTACTATATACTGCTAGGTGTCACTAGTAAATTTTGAGAGCAATTAGAATGATTTGGATGATCGATCTTTCTAATTGTATGAATCAAAAAAGTTCTGGTCCATCGAAAGGTGTTTCAATGATGTTGATGATAGAGATCGCAACATGTCTCATTACCATACAAAATTGAACCTAACTAGATCATACAAATAAGAATTTGGATTTGGATGTCATCGATTGGACTAACTCAGTTCAATTGATTTGGATTAGATTCGATTAGGTTCAAGAAAATCGTGCTAGCATACGATTGAGCCTAAAATTCTCCTTTTGTAATCATCTAGGTTCATCTCGACTAAGCTAAATTTATTTGAGCTCACTCAGAAACCTTGTCTTAGTCTGACTAGAACTTGTTCAGATCAGAAAAGGATTGTCTTAATTTATTAGATAAATTTAAGATAACACCTACTAATTTCTGTCATCTGCTAATTTCTATTTTTGGATATTGGTCAACTATTGACCTTGGACACCTGGACATGGGGCCATGTGTCATGCGCTTATAGGAGAGCATCTGGGGCTCTTGTCCTCCTACTAAAAGATAAAAGAGAGAGGGTGCATGCCACCCTAGGCATGTGCCCCATGTGGATAAGAGATGGAGTCCCATACAGGTGGGACTCAGGGTATTTTGATAGGTTTAAACACTTAGGCTTCAAAGAGTTTGGGTTTATCCAGCTTAGGTGCCACCTATGTCTATTTTAGATGGGCTTTCATCTGATTGGATCAGATGACATCATCCCATCAATCAGATTTAGATCTGATTGAATGAAGGCTTCTGATTGATCGAAATGATGTGGTACTGCATGGCGCAGCAAGATCTATTTAAACCCTATCTGCACCTAGGGTTTGTGTGCTTCTCCCTTTCACCATGCCGTAAGGCTGTCCACCTATATTCCATGCCACCTTCTGATCCTCTCTCTCCTCTCCATGCTGATAAGCATCATAAATTCAATAATAAAAGTATTAATTTATTAATTAATTTATATTAATTTTTAAGAATTATCAATCAATTTATATATAATTTTTAAAAAATTCATATTTTTATTAATTAAAAAAAATAAAAATTAAAAAATAAAATTTTATTATCAATAGAAAGAGCTCATTTTTCTAATCATAATAAAATAAATTTCAAGTAAAACAGAGCTAAAATAGAAAAGATATGAATTTTTAAAAATATAAAATAAATAAAAATTAAATAAAAAAGAAAACGGCTCAGTCGGCTCCGCAAGCCGAGCCACCAAGCCAAGCCAAGCCATCAAAGCTGACTCAGCCGTTGAAGCCATCAGCCAGTCCACGATCCAGGCGTGGACCGCCATCTCAGCAAAATCCGGCGAATCAGAGATTGCCACGTGGTGGACCTAGACCCCTAAAGGGTCTACAAAAATTTATCGTAGCTCATAAGGGTAATTTAGTCTTTTTGCTTGGCAACAGTGGCGCTGATTGGTTGCAGTGTGCGGTGCGGCCGATCTACGTAGTCCATGGGAACAGTGATTGCGCGATCGGATGGATGTGGTTGTTTGCGGTCAGGATCGGATGGCTGTGGTTGCTTCCGAATTTTATTCAGCTCCAGACATCACGCGGATCACCATCGGACGACAGCGCTCGATCCAGGCGATGATCCGACGGTCCAGAAAGCTCCCGACGGCGATCAAACTCTTAGACGCGTGATTTGCGGCCAGATTTCCTCCATCAAGCGCGATCCAACGGCCAGAATTTAATCCGATCTGATCTGAGCTGATCTGCATCCGATTTTGATGATTTTTAGACCGTTGGATTTCTATTGAATGGCTGGATTTTATCAGATTTATTAGAGATGTATCAGAGCTATTTTAATTCGATTTTATTTAGATTTTGATGATTACAAAGGCCATTAGTCCCACATTGCCTAGAAGCAAACTATCCAGCCCTCCTAGCACTATAAAAAGGATCCTAGGCCTCCAGAAATCAACATCTTCGATCAAGATGAAGCTTTGGTATAGGCCGAAGCCAAGCTATGGGTTAAAGGCTGCGTCAAAGCAACGGGTGCCGAGAAGAAGAGCCAAGCTTCTATACCATCTTTCTGCCAATGCCGATCCAAGATCAGAGATCAGGCTATTTTATTTTATTTTCTTTTCTTTTTAAATTCTATGTATTTAAATTTTAAAATTTTAATTAATAAAAATTTTATTTTTTTTTGCACTTTAATTTCTTACTTTTTATTTTTATTGCAATTTAATTTCTGTACTTTAAATTATTGCTTTGCAAGTAGATGCTAAGATCTAACTAGTAGATCTTAGTACCAAGTTTAAATTCCTGCACCTTTTAATTTTCACTTTTTATTTTCCGACTTCACTTTTGATCCTAAAACTCTTTTTTTTTTTTCTTTCAAACATCAAAGATTTCAAATCTAAAATACTACCTTTCCTATGGATTCGACCCGACTCACTACTATCTACGCAATTTCAATGATTTTAAGAAGTCGGATTAAACTGATAAACACGGTGTCTTAATGACAACATCGCGTTCCTATCACATGCCTAAAGGAGTTGGGCACAGGTTGAAGTGCAATCCAAGGAAGAAAGGCGCTCAGATTAGGAAGAAGATAGCACCGCTGAAAGAGATAATCGCTGCCTCTTCAAAAGAAATTTTGAAGAACTTCAAGATCAGATCCAGATTTGATTTTTGAAGAGTAGATTCAGAAGAAGAAGACCTTCAGATCCTGCTCGAGTGGATGTTGATAAAGGCCAGGCGCTTGCGTGGCTCTTTTCAAAACCTCAAGACAGATCAAAATCATCACAGGATAATTTGATTACCCAAAAACAAGGTATGATATTAAATTAGATTTAATTTTACTTGATTCTTAATATTAGATCTTAAAAGATCAAATCCAAGATATCTCAGTTTTGATTATGATTTTAGAAATTTTTTTTTAAAATATTCTTTTAGATCTAATCAGATCTAAACGATCCTGTGCCAAGAAACAGAATTTTTTCTTTTATTAGGTTAGGTAGAAGAGTTTTTGGTTGGGCTTAATGGTTATGTATAAATACATAAGTTGTATTAGGGTTTTATTGAGCTGTGGAGTATAGATTTTTTTTTCTTAATCTCTCTTTTCTTTTCTCTCTAGTGTTGCCGTCCTAGATTCTTGACAAAGCCATAGAGAGAGAGGGCACCTCCCTCAAGCCCTAGGAAGGTGGCATCCCATCACAAAATCCAGGTGGTAGATCGATGGTAAGCTATCCTTAGAGAGTATCAAAGATCTCTTCAAGTCTAAGCTAAAGATCCTGCATTTTTGCAACATGGTATCAGAGCGGTACCATGGTCTAACATTGAGGTTCTTGGGTAGTTGACTTCCAATCTTAATAGTTTAGTTTGAATCATCCTCGAGCTTTACCTTAATGAGTTCTTCTGTTGGTTCGTCTTGGCTTTCAGCTTCATCTTCTCTAGAATTTAGCTCTTCAATTGGTAAAGTTTTCTTAGACTTATTTTCTTCAACAAGTGCCATGAAATAATGTCTAGCTAGAACTTGATCACTTCTCATTTCTCTGATCTCGTTCTTGGTTAGGAATCGAATGAGCAGGTGGGATGTTGAGACAACGCCTCTTAGTGTATTGAGTCTAGGTCGTTTTAAGATTATATTATATGTTGATGGTATTTGGACCACTAAGAATTTGAGGAGCATGGTTGCTTGCCAAGCTAATTTTTCTGCGGTTACGAACAATTCCACTCGCCTTCTACTACCATTGAATCATCAAAGAATCCAACTAGTGGTGTAGTGACCCACTTAAATAATTTTTTAAGCAATTTTATTTTTTAGAATGCATCATAAAATAAGATATCGACAGAGCTTTCATTATCAATTAAGATTCTTCATACATCATAATTTGCTATTGTTATTGCAATGATAACAATATCATTATGAGAAGTTTGAACTCCGCCTACATCTTCCTTAGAAAAATAAATAATATCAGTAGAGGAAAGATTTGCTTTCCCTATTCATCATCTCTTCTGAACGGATCCTTCAGCTTCTTCTCCTTCTTCTGCCCCCTACCACCAGCCAATCCTGAGATCATGTTGATGACTTTAGCCATCAGGTTGTTGCCATGGTCCTCCACACTATTATTCACCTGATGCGACCCCTTCGTCAAAATTTTTCTCATGTTCTGTACGAACTTTTCGAGGTATCCCCTATGGATGAGATATTTAATCTTTTCTTTCAGTTGGTGACATTCTTCAATATCATGGCTATGATTTCGATGGAAGTGGCAGTACTTCCTTTTGTCTCTCTTGTGCAGTGATTTTCTCATGGGTTCCGACCAACGTACATAATCTCGGCCTTCGATCTCCATCAAGATCTGAGCATGAGGGGTAGAGAGTAGAGTGTAGTCCTAGAAGTGCCTTTGAGGACTCTTCGTCCTCTGTTACTTCTAGGGTTTGCTATTTTCCCCTTCTTTTTTTTGCTACGTGATGCTCTTCATGGGTTCTTTTCTTTTCTCCATTCTTCATCCTCTCTTCCCTTTGTCAAAGGACTTCACTTTCCTCGACTTGCATATATTTTCATGCTCAAGTAAGGAGATCGGCATAGTTCCTTTGGAAGTTCTTGTCAAGAGAGAATATCAGGCATTCATCCTTAAATCTTCATTTCATTGTAGACATCGCAATGGACTCATTGAAGTCATGGACTTCCAGAGTGGCAGCATTAAAGCACGCCACATAATCTCTTAGTGGTTCCCCTTCTCTTTGCTCGATGGAGAAGAGGTTGTCACTATTCTTTGATTGTGGTATTTAATTACCGAAGTGCACAATAAATTGCTTTTTTAGCTGCTCGAAATAGTGAATTGATCCTTGTGAAAGACTAGAGAATCAAATTCTTGCCGTCTTCCTGAGAGTTGTTGGGAACACAAGGCAGAGAAGGGCATCTAATGCCCCCTATAGCATCATGAAGGCTTTATATCTCCATAGATGGTTAAACAAATCGGTTGAGCCATCATAGGGCTCAATTGGTGGCATCTTGAACAAGTGAGGATTCAGTTCACTCAAAATTTCTTAAGAGAAGGGTGGCTGGATGTTGAAGTTGAAGCCATTATTTAGTTGATGACTCCCTACCTATGGTGCTTCGCTCTCGAACCTTCCTCTCGAGGTCATCTTCACATTGGGAGTAGTGCCAGTATGGGGAGTGGCTTGAGGTGGAGTCCTTCTTGGAGGGCTCCGGTGATTAATATCTTCGATCATCTCTTCTCGGATTGTGAGGGTAAGGAGACGAGTGGTGTGGAGCTGGTTCCACTGATTGCGATCATCAGTATGAGACTTGAGCCGAGCTTGAGTCCCAATGCCTCTGCCCTGACCCCTCTATACGGGTCCAATGGCTATGTTGGGATGGAGCTACCGAAGGAGCTTATGGTTGCACTGTGCTATGCTGAAGTTGTTGTACAGTAGCTGCGAGTGCTTGGACATGCTCCATTAGCATGTCAATCGGATCTTGGTTTGCAATCGTAAGTTGCTAGGGAGATTGTTCTCCTATAATTTATCAGGAGGACTATCGACGCACCATGGCTAGATGGCTCTGTGATTTGGTTCTCACCATCTTTCTTCAAAAATGAGGTGTGGCCCTCCTTCTAGCACCAATCTATTACTGTGCTTCTCCGATATGAATGACAATTGGATTTCTTAAAGGAGCTAGAGTAGGCTAATGCTGGACTGGACTCTCGGTCATTTGCAAAGAAAGTCCACATGTATTGAAGGAGATGAGAGATTTTTCGATAAGGGATCCTCCGATGCTTAAGTTAGTGACAGTCAGAGAGAAAGAATAATAGAAGATAGTGAGAACAAATGAGAGTATGTTCTGAGAAAAGAGAGTCCTTTTTCCTCTTTTTTTTCACTTTATAGGAGAGATTTTGTTAGGCAGTTAGAATCATTGCAATTGGAGTAATGGATTGTCAGCAATCAATTTATGGGGGCGGCTGTCCGGACGTGAGATGTCAGATACCGTTAGAATCGAATATCAACTCAAAAAGATCTACGAGCTCAAGACTTCTCGTAGCCTCCGAATTGGAGTGCGGCTTGTAGAGAGTCGAGGTGAAAATAAAATGAGATCGGTAGATAACTGATGTTGAAGACCTTATATGAAGTCATAGACCTCATTGGTACCATACCGATGATGCCGGTCTTGAGTGAGGGCCGATCTCATGTGACCGATTACAGGATGATGTAATACATACTGTGTAGAATAATGCCTCGTGATGCCAAGCGCTTGCCACATCTTTAAGGATTGGAAGGCATATCTCCCTGGAGCCACCATCTTAGAACTCTAGGATTTGACGTGTGAACATAAATAGGGACACTAGTGGCCCCTGCCAGGTCAAGGAGGTTCGAGATTGCTGGGTCGTGCACGCACTTGAGGAAGCCTTTAAAGATCAACGAAGGTTCGTAAATCAAGCGTAGCACATCCGGGTTATGGATTTTTTTGATATACAAATCTATACAGGTAACATTTCTACTGTTTTTTCTACAGGAACTTTCAAAAGCCGAGAGTTACATGATGAAAGCGGTCTCATATGTGTTTAAACAAAGTTAACCCGATTTAAGTGCATTTAGCCCGGTTAGGTGTAAAGATGAAAAGTTGACTGGCTGGGTCTAAACTAACCCACCTACGCACCCAGCCAACAATCCTGACAAAATCCCCAGCAAACCAAACGGCCTCTCCCCAACGGTGAAAAAAAAATCGGGTTTCAGCGTTGCTAAATCCCCCTTGACGCAGCAAACATATCAAATTTGTTCACACCGGAGATTTAGGTCTCGATAGCGATTGGGAAATCGATCGAATAAGATTCTGCTCACAGTTCCAGTTCTTCTGTTGCTCCTCCTCTCCACGCAGCAAGTGGCTGCCTGGGGGACGGTGGACGCCCGGACGCTCGACAACAGCGTCCAGGTCCTCAAACATTGCCATGGAATCGAGTAAGGGCACGGGAGGGTTCGCAGGGGAGATTGAGGTGGAGGCCTACCGGCGTCTGTTCCCCCTTCCCTTCTACGAGCGCCATCTTCTCGAATCGGTGCGCCCGGATGCCCGGCCTCTCAACCGCGCTAGAGATACCACCGTCGCCCTTGGTACTCTCCTCTCGTCTTTGTAGTCTCTCACAGCAACTTTTCATTTGTCTAAAACAAACCCTCTCTTCCACTATTTCTCCAGGCCCTGTTGCTTCTGCCGATGGTTCTGCTTTGGTTAAGATCGGTGATACAGTGCGTTGTCTTCTGTTTTAGTTTCTCCTTTTGTTACTAGGAATGCTTTTCGGAAAGTGCCTCAACTACTTGATGAAATGTTTCTGATGCACAGACCATGCTGGCCGCTATCAAGCTTGAGGTTATGACCCCTACGACAGACGCGCCCGATGAGGGATCCCTAGGTCTGGTTTTGATTTTTATTTGATATTTACTATTTTCTTTATTTTTGCATGAAATGCTTATTTTCGTGCGAAATGCCATCTGGTTTGTGTTATTTTCTGCAGCTATCGAATTCCACATGCCACCAATTTGTTCTCCAAGAGTTAGGCCTGGAAGGCCTGCTGAGGTGGCACCTGTTATCTCAAAGCAGTTGTCAGATGTTATGATGAGGTATGCCCTTTTGTGCCTGGTTCCTCTTTACAGCTTCTGCCCATAATTGGTGAACCCCTCGCTGATTGGGAGAAAATGGAGAGAAAGAAAAGAATGTGAGGGTTGTCGTGTTTCTCTCATGTGTAAGGGAAAAAGTGGGGAGGAAAGAAGAAAATTGGAAAGAAACCATGTCACCTCAAACCTACAGTTTTTCTTTTGTTTTTCTTGCTCTTAAACTGTAAAGAATTGGAGAGAAAAACTAGATGCTTAAAATATATTTTTTTTTCTGTTTCTCTTTTATCCTAGATCCAGATGGTCCAGATAAATTTAGATCGTCCCGATAACTTTCCTCTCTCCTGTGCATCCAAACAACTAGAGAAAAAATCATCATTTTTCTCATCTCGATGTCTTGTTTCTTGTTTCTTCTCTTTTCTCTTCTATTCTGTTCTTTCTATTCCAAACAGTCTATCATCTAAATATTAATTGCATTGATTCTAAATATGTTCAAGGAGTTGGAGGATTCCTCTCTCTCTCTCTCTCTCTCTCTTCCTCAGTCATTCTTTTTACTTTTGACAAGAATTTATAGATTTCTGAGTTCATTTATAACTCAAAGCTGTTAGAAACTATTAGAAGTCTTACCTTATAATGCATGTGAAATGCATGTGGGGAGAAAGCATGTATGGACATGATTGCATGAGAAAGTATCAGTACCTATTTGGTTCCTCGTCTGATGAAGACACTCCACTTTTAGCTGATGCAGTTTGCTTTGATCTCTTAGGGTACTAAAGTTATCAGGGTATACTTCTGCTAAAGAAGAGAGTGCGTACAGAGCACCTCACGGTCAGAAATTTGGTGGCTTCTAAGCATGAATAGCGAGTCAACGACTTTGGATAAAGGCTTGAAGTTATTTGCCTCATAATAGTAGAATTATGATAAACTTTAGATTATAAGCATATAACCATTACTAGTTACTAACTATTACTTAGTATCTTGTATGGGTTAAATACTTGATTAATATCAGTTAGACAAGTTACATCATTTAATTTGAAAACTTATATAACTTACATGATATGTATTATTCAATTCATTGCATATGACTTGTAACATAAAGCTCAGTACTTGTTTGAATCTAGTTAACTTTAGGTCCATCAAAATTTTTTGTGAATACCATATACTTCTTACTTATTGACCTTCTTTCCATTTTGTTGTATCAAGAGAGGGGTATATTGCTGGATTTCGCCATCACCTGGCGACAGGTATGCATGTAGAAATTTCAAAAATTTTAAACATATAGAGTTTAAGTAGCGGAAATAGAAATTTCTATATTATTTCAACATTGTTCTAGGATAACCGTTCAACATAACATTTTACTGTTATGTTAAGGCAATCTTATGTCAGAACAATATTAAAATAATTTTTCAATTAGATCTAATCTAATCTAGCATGCATAGAGATCAAATCTCATAACCCAGGCATTATCATATATGCAAGATAAAATCTACAAAAAAGGATTCAAATTTTACCTTTGCGCGGGTAGATCTTCACCGCGATCCGATGATCTGAGGATGTCTCCGAGGTCCCTTTATAGCTGCACACGTGTTCGGCCTCTACATATATCCATCGAGGCTGATCTGATTAGGAGTCTTGATCTCACTGGAGTGCTAGCTTCCTTGTAGAGATCGCTCCTTAGATTGTCGAATCAGTTCGATCTTTTGATTCTCTTCTCAAGAGAATCAAATAGATCTGAAGGAGGAACTCGAAATCAGATCAAATCTAATTTCTTTTCCCATTTTTCTCTTCTCAAGAGAAAATCCAAGATCTACGAAAGAAAACAAGAGACCAGATCTCTTGATTTTCCTTCTTGTCCAACCCTTGGACTAGATATGAGGAGATTAGATCTCTTGATTTTCCTTCTTGTCCAACCCTTGGACTAGATCTGAGGAGAGGAAGAGGAGAACCGTCCATCTCATGGACCAAAAAAATTAAATCAGATCAGATTTGATTTAATCATGTTCTACTTTTGGACAAGGGAGAGAGAGAATAATTCCTAACAACCATTGTAAGAAAGAAAGGATAAAGGGGAGAGGGGCGTCCACTCCTTGAATCCCACATTAAAGAGCCACAACACCCAAGGTTCATCCAATTTCCAGGAGCCTTCACGTCATCACCCTCTCTCATGCCAAAATCCACACCTTTGGGTGTCCAAAAACTGATCCTATCAAAAGGTAGGCGTCCCCTCTCATCCTCTTTATTTAAACCTTCAAATCTAGGGTTTAGGATAAGAAGAGATAGAGTTGGTCAGGGACTCCCTTGTGCCGCCCACTCCCTCCTAAAAACTAGGCGCCATATCCTTCTTTTTCCATGCCTAAGAGCATCCCATGCCCTCTTTCTCATGCAGAAAACTAGGTGGGGCGTCCCATAATCTGATCACTTCTCCAAAGGTGGCGTCCCAACTTATCCCATATTTAAAGTTGAAAGGTGGTTAAGGTTTTTGTTAGAGATAGAATTGGATTACAACAGGACTCTTCCTATTAGTTCTCACACTATATTCTCTTACGTAAAACACTTCCACGTTAAGAATTAGGGGTGTGAAAGACCCTTTGGGCATGGGGCATGAAGTTGGGGTTCTCCTCTTTGGATTAGGTCAAAGGTTGGATCAAATCCAAGTCAAACATGGAGTTCAACTTAGATTAGGTTAAGTCCAATCCTATTAGACCAATGAAACCCAATCTAAATCAAATTAAAATCAAATCTAATCAAAATTAAATCTAATTTAAATTGACTAAGACTTAATCCAAATCAAACATGGGAAAGATTAGGTCAAATCTAATCTAAATAGGTTTGGGTTAAGAGTTCATTAGGTCTAATCTCATTAGACTTATGCAACCCAATTTGAGTCAAACTCAAATCAAAATCAATCAAATTAAATCTGATCTAATTTGATTAGGTCCCAATCCTTATATTTGATTAAATCAAATAATGTACTACAAGTGCAATTTAGTCCTATAACTTACTAACTCTTAGTAAGTCTTTAACGTAACTTTTACATTTAAGTCCAATCATCAATCAAATTGATAATTAAGACCACTTACAATTTATGATTCGAAATTATGATTCGATAGTCCGATCAGTCAAGATCTCTTTTATGTGTGATCCCATAGGTTCTATTCTATCTGGTAGTGAGAAATATTTTGATCTCTACCAAAATATCATTGAAACTTCTTTTAATGGATTGGAACAATTTCAACTCACCAATCGAGAATTATTGATCATCAAAATAATTCTCGTTAGTCTCACAATCCATCGGTGATGCCTAGCAGCATGTAGTGGCAACCCAGCAGAATAGAAGGATGAATCTCTAGGTGTAGTATTGTGTGATTTCATTCTTCTATCGTGAGTCCCGATAAGACGGAGGGTATAGAAAATTCGTCAAACCCCATTATTTGTCATATGTAAGATTTAATCAGCTCGAGTTCAAATCATGAAATCTTATGGAAACTCTTTTCTATAATTTACCATGCTGTGGCCACAGTCTTATGAACTCGACTTCATACATCACATAGAATTACTCCTTATCTACTAAGGTTGACAGATCCCATGTAGGTGCACATCCTACTCCTACAGCGAACCTACTACAGCCAACATACATTATGAGGACCCATATGACTAGGGATCAAGTTTATGTGCAGTAAAACTACAGCAACCTCACTATGAGTAACTGAGGCACCGCAGTTCTAAGAACCACTCACACAATTACAGCATCGATAATGTCACTGACGAGTGAGCAGACATTCAAGTGACTTCTCATATTGGTCACACTCAGTATCGTTGTTCTCTGACAACTATCTGTACTCTTGCTCCAGTGTTCTCACATTGTAGACTTGAAACTCATTTATCCAAAGGGAAGCGATCTATGCATCAATCTTATTGGATCAATCACCGTCCTCGTGATGATCCTTCGATCGAGAGTAATTTGGGAATTAACCATCAATAACACATGCCTCAAATTCTCAATCTTGAGAATATGTGTTATCGTCTTGTTAATTTTTTGGATGATTTATGGACACATATACTATATGAATGGAATTAACTGCCCTAATTAATTAGTTGAAATATAAAATTATGTCCCAGAAAGAATTAATGTGTTGGTCCGATTGGCTTCTACAGCATACATCTAACATATATTATACCAACTGGTTTGGCTACTATTATTGTATATTCGTCATTTAGTGAAAAGTGCTATTTCATGCTTTTATGTGAAAAGAAAAGGCCTATTAATGTAATAATGTATAATGTTATTTTTGAACATACAACACTGATCATTGTTGTCAAGCTAATAGGGATCAAGGTTTGCCATCTCGGCATTAGACCCCATATCGATTCTATTCTATTATAGTATCAGTATGTGATATGGTACAAGATAGTGAATGTACCGAGTATCAGCATGTATGAGACTACGTACTGGTTTGGTACTGGTAAGGTATGCTTGTATGGTACAGCATATCTTGATAGGGATCAATTAATGAAACAAAATAGTCAAATAGGTTCTGCAGAAAAGAATGAAGTTTGAAATGGGAAAGAGTGTAAATTGTATTTACCACTTTCATCTTGTCAGAATGGCAAAGTGTTTACCACATGTGGAGCTATCTGCTTTATTTATTACATTAGTTTTCAAATATAGAAGAGAAAGCCACATGGATGCAAATGCAAAATGAAGTTCTGGAAGTAAAGAGCATTGTTAATTGTAAAGTTGGAAGAGCTGACCTGTAGCGGTCCATACTAAGTGTAATTGATTGGCTCGATGGGGAACCAGCTCCTAGGATGCTAATGGTACCTTGATACATAGCAAACCAAGGCATACTAGTTTGTACCACTTGCATTAAAAGTAGTTTTGATGCCTTGACTTTCTCTTCCTTAAAGTTTGAAGAACCACAATATAGTATTGATCACATGTTAACTTGAAAAATAGCATGGAATGCCCTTGAATCTACTGATGGTTTGCAGATATTCACGATGGGGGGGGGTATGATGTCTAGTATATACCCTGATATGATCGATTCGTCAACCTTATCTTTCAGTGTGGTTGATGTGACTGAACAAAAGAAGAGACTGAGAAAGACCGAGAGGACTTTTCTACTCTCTTTGATGCTTAGATCCATGACATGAATCCAACCAGTTCCATTAAACAAAGACCAAAATTCATAAAAAAATAAAAAAAATAAAATAAAAATAATATATATATATATTGCCTGGTTTTTTCTATTTAGCATGAATTTTGGATATATTGTAGCCTGGGCATTAACCTACAATGCCATGTATTTTCCCGATGAATATTCTATTTTTATATGATTTATAAATTGGTAGTTGGTATTTGATATGGAAGAAGTTAACCCATTGCTTTGCTATATTGACTGGATACCGCTTTACAATCATGGCCCCAATGAGACCAATGACAAAAGACTTTCAGAGTCTAGCATGTTGCTGGGTTTTGTGGTCTTCTCATTGCTATAAGTTTATAACCAGTATTCAGCATGTCTAATGCACATAAAGGAACAAGAATTATAGTCTGCATTCTTGCTTGGATTTGGTGTGCTGGACTTATCATTATTATTATTTTTCCTTTCCAAGCTGTTAGGATTCTTAGTTACAATTCTAACTAGAGCATTGGGAAATCATTCATCCCCCCTCCACATCTTGTCTTTGCTCTATTTCTTTGTCTTACATGTGCAGTGATGTAAGGTGAGTTGAATGAACATATTTTGGACAGGTTTGAAGAAGACTTCATGCAGCCAGCCTCCAAACGAAAAACAGTAAAGAAAAAAGAACATGGTTTCAGTGTTCTTATTTTATAAGAAAAAGTTGGCCAAGTTTGTTGTGCTGCTTCACTGTTTCTGATAAAGTTGTCAAAACCCTCTAGTTCCGATTTACCTTTGTTTCTTGTGCACATGTCCAGCTGAGGTCCTGATGGAAAAAACATAGTTCAAAGAAAAATAACATTTGTTAAATTTGAGGGCATGGATTATTTATTATTATTTAACATTTGCACTAGTTACCTGTTTAAGATAATATTTTATGGAATCACCAAATCTTTGCATGCAGCTGGTAAAACTGTTCTTTTTCATGTACAATGATCTAGACATATTATTTTCTTTGTCTATTATTTTACATAAATAATAAGTATTATAATAATCTTTACATACTCGTAAATAATTCCAGTCCTTTCTTGTTTTGGAAAACAAGAGAAATTGGATGATTTTAATTGTTAGATAGTAGCTTTGGATAATAGATGTTATAATCAAGGTTGGCCATCTTGCTACCATATGCCGTATTCGTACCATCCTATTGTAGTGTTGGTATGTGATTTGGTATGCTATGAGATAGTATACTGTGTTGGTATGGTACGTGACATCTTATCGGTTCGATATTGGTATTGTACAATACATCCTGTACAGGCCCATATGGGACGGTATGGTAGACCATGGTTATAATAGGTGATGGACTTATCCTACCTTAGCCTAGAGTGTGGTGTTCATGGAAATGCATTAGTCTAGGCATAGGCTATTATAGAAAATCTGTCGAGCAACTTGGTATTGGTATTCGGCTAAGCTAGTGAAAACAATCTTGCCATCGATTTTTTTTTTGTGAGGTTAATCCATTGGTTCTAGGCCAAAAAAGAAAATTGACTAGGAGTAGAAAAGGTTAAACCAAGATTTGCCATAACGGTCGGTACTCTATTGTACCGGTTGGTACTATATCGTATCAGTACTGAACCGGTATGTGATACCATATTGGATCAGCACTTGGTGTGCCAAACCTTATCGTGCCATACTGTGTGCCGATATTATAATAGGATGGTACCGGTACGGGGTTTGGTACAAAGATAGCAAATGTTGGATTAAACAATGACCTTTTGGGTTAGTGCTTGTACATGTGGTGAGCACGGCTTTGTGGTTGTGAGGATTTTTCTTTCTTTCTTTTTTTTCCTTTTTTTGTAATTTGGCTGGAAATATTGTTAAGAAATGGCTTTGCTTTTCTTTGATTGACCTCACATATGTGTGGTCACATGTGGTTGGTTGAATGGATGGACAATTGGCCATCGTTTTCAGAGTTTACATTGTATATATGATAGATATGTAGTGGATGTGTGAATCTAGAGGCAAAATATAGATGCACAAACTGACTAAATTTGAATTTTGTTTCATGATGCGTATATTTTGATCAATTGCATGTAATCATTTCTTATATATATATATATATCTTCTCTGCAATTATTTTGCATAATTCAATGTATAACATCCATTTTGTGGTCACTCACTTGTACGCAAGAAATACTTAGTTTTTAAGCATGCTGTAATACTGTAGATCATGATCAACAGCGTGGGCTTAGAATTTGTGTGATTCATCAGGTATTATTTTATAGGAGATTCAGGATCAAATTCTTTTTCATATGATTCTTGCTTGGTTGGTCTCTCCCACCCTCCTTCCTTCCCATCCTCTTTCTCCCTCTCCCTCCTCCTTCATGTGTCATTTCATGCATTGTTGGCCTAGAAACCCTAAACATTGCTGTAGAATAGGTCTAAAATGCCTCCTTTACTTTGGTTTTAGGTCCCTTGGTCAAGAAATCCTCAACCATCTAGGCTTATTGGGCCCTTGGTTCATTTTCTTGGCTTGTAGGTTCCTCCTGGTTGTTGTTTAGCAAGGCTGAGTGAGATGATCAATTTGTTTGTCCATCTATCCATTTATCTGAGGGGTGTGGGCATCCCTCTTAGGATACATTTGCCTAGTTCCTATCTTGATCTGTTTAGGTTACCATGTACTTTCTTAGCATTTTTTCATATATCGACCTAATTGAGCATGCATTATATAAGAGATAGTTACCTAAACTGGTTAGACAATAAGGTATGATAAGATGATTAATTGGTTTGTCAAAAATTGGTATCTCTAGATTGGCAGAAATACCTGGCCTAAAACAAATCAAGGCTGAAACTTGGAAGTCCAATCTACAATCCAGATTAAGGCTTAGAGACTTGAAGCCCCAAATTGTGTTTGGATTTGAGTTGGGCTTTACCCTCTGTTTGGTACGGATGATGGATTGGAGGAAGGATGGATAGAAGGGAGGATGGATAAGAAAGGATGGATGGGACGGAGGGTGGATGGAAGATCCATCCATTCGTCTGTTTGTTTGGTAAATCATATCCATCCATCCTCCTATCTGTTTGGTAAAACATAGAAAGATGGATGAGAATAATTCTCTGCTTTATTTCGTATCGAAGGAATGGAAGAGAGGATGGATGAAATTTTTACTAATCTACCATTTGATAAGAAAGTATTATTATTATCCATTTATAACACTTATTTATACTAAAAAAAAAAGGATAATATATATGCTTAAAATCTATATAACTTATAATTATGTAAAATATATAAATATTTAATTTTAATTAATTTATTCCAATAAATAATTTTATAAATTAATTATAGAAGAATTAATTTAATAATTAATTAATCTATGAACTGCATAAATAACTAATTAATTTATAATTTAATTCAAATATTTAATTATTTTTTGTATAAATAGTTAATCAAACAATAGTGAATATAAATAGAAAAAATATAAGATAATTTTAATTATTAAATTAAAACTATGAAATTATATACAAAAATTACAATAATTAGTAATAAATTTAATGATACAGGTAAAATAAAATATTAGTTTGATTGAAATATGGATAATTTTTAACAAACGTGATTCGAAGTTTTTATATGGCAACCTAATTTGATATTAAGAGTTAATAAGAAAGAAGTAGATAAGCAATACATTTCTCTTATCTAAACAGTTCATCAAGTTTCATCCAAATATATAAATAGTAATATTTAAAGTATAATGAACTGATGGTAATTACACAAAAGGCCATTTTTTTTCCCAAATAAAATAATAAAAGGTTTTATAGCAACTACATAAAAGATTAGTCCAAGAAACAAAATGAGCTCTTAAACATCTAACTCTTTATAGTACTAATACTCAAAGTTGCAAATATAGATGTGCAAGGCATCATAAATAGTCGATAACAAAATATAAGATAAAACAACTTTCAAGCACTGCAAAACATTTAACCATTCAAGGATCTTGAGCTTTAGCCATCATTTTGCTCAATAATTCTTTACGCATATAAGCTGGAACTTCAAAAAACAGCTATAATTTTTTGTTGACTCTTGATTAAAAATAAAAATATTATCTATGAGCAGTGACAGGATGTTGAGGAGAAGAGGAACGGCAAAAAAGAGATGAAAGAGAAGATGTGAGGCATGGACTATTAAAATGTATTTGGGTTTAGTTAAAATATTTATGAGGAATAAATATGTCATTATGATAATTTATTCCTCACAAACCCTATCCATCCTCCGTGCACCCTTCCAAATTGGAAGGATGCAGATTTGTGGGCCCGGGTGGATAGACAATCCACCTTTTTCATCCATCCTCTCTAGAATTTTTTGAACCATGGATGGAAACTATCTATCCTTCCAATCGTATCCATCCTTCCTCTCATGATCCCAACCAAACACGGTTATATAGTTGATTGTTAAGCTTGATTTTGAACCCCACGACAAAAAACCCTTGTCTAGGGCCCTTTGAAGCCTGATATATGTGGGCTGATTTTGATTCAGGGTCCAATATTGAGGTTGGAGGTTTCATCCCCTTGGCTAGGTTACACTAAGGCTTGTCAACAATGTTAATGTTCAGGAAAGTTGTAATATTGGTGTTAAAATAACTTTTTATAATATCTGTTTCTTTAAAAAAAAATATTAAGCGAATTGGGAAGTTTGAAAGAGAAATGTGCATATTGGAAAACTGTAATAAATAATATCTTGTAATGTTTCTTTTATACACTATTTAAATATATCTTCTAGTTATCTTTTTTCTATCGATCATATATCTCCTCATCTGAAGTTAGATACTCAGATATGTGTCTGCATACCATTCTCATGTTTGCATCCATGTAATACTACCATAACTTCTGGTTTGCAAATTATTTTGGTCCCCTTTTATGGCTTGAGCAAAATATTTTTTTCTTTTAGAACCATTTGATTGCCATTTAAGATCATAAGATATGTTAATTATTAGCATGTTTTTCTTTATTTGGAATGTTTCATGCACATTTTATGGAAATTACTCTTTGAAGTTCTGCAGTTCTGAGATGATAAACTTGAAGGAACTGTCCTTAATTAGTGGAAAGGCTGCATGGATGGCCTACTTGGTAAGGTTGCCCTTTTCTTTTAGTTCACTATTTTTGTTCATCAGCCATTTTCTAAAATTTAGGTAGATTTGAATAAAATATACAGATTGCATATACAAAAATATGTTCTAAAATGTATGGGTATGTGGGTGTTGTTAGAAAACATGCAGGATTTCATGCATAGATTTCAAAACATTTTTGAAATAATGCATAGCGGAAGACATAGATTAAATAATTTAATCTACAATATGCATGTAATCAGATTACAAAACCCTACATCAAGGATCTATAACATGTTATGATGCAAATATAAATCTGAAATTAAATTAATCACAAGTGGTATTGATCATATCAATACCTAGATCTAGAATAATTTTAGATCTAACCCTAGATCATATCTAGGTTACCAAGAGATCGGATCTCTTATTTTTATGCGGGTCGAGAACTCCGTAGTTGATATCCATTGTTGCTTTTAGAGCCGCATGTGTTCTGCCTCTACAGGTGATCCACACGAACCTGCAACACAGATCGGAGATTCGTCGAACGAAGATCCGCTCGAAGTGCTAGCTTCTCACGGATCCCTTTTGATGGTTAATCAAATACATGTTCTTCGGATCTCTTGGACACTCCAAAAGATCAAGAACATGAGGAGGAATAAGGGAGGAATCCAAAAATAGATCTCCCATAAATCAAAAAATAAAATCAAGAAAAAATAAATCCTAAGAGAAGACAAATCTTCTTCTTTAGGACATCAACGGTTGATGTCCTGAAAACATCTCTATGCTAGGACAAGAGGAGATCTTCTCCTCTAGGATTTTTCTTAAGTTTTCAGATCTAAGATTTCTGATTTTATTCATATAAAATTCCCGTAAAAGTTGGAGAAGAAGAATTCTCCAATAAACTCTAAGAGAAGACCTTTTTCTCTTCTCCTTTTCTCATTGGGACTTGATCAAATCATGTCCAAAAAAAATATCATGCCCCAACAACTTGGAGCACTTATCCCCATGCTCTATTCCTCTCTCTCAGATTTTTATCACATAAAAATCACAAAGAAAAATAAAGGATAAAGACTTTTAAACAAAATCACAAGAGAAGACAATCTTCTCTCTTACCTTGTTTCTTCAAGACATCAACCTTTGATGTCTTAATTGAAGGCTTTTCTCCAAGAATCTTGGCGCCACAAACCACCATGCCTTCTCCTCCTTTTTCTCTGATTTTTTATGAATTTTCTGGGATTTATCACATCCTCAAACCATCTCATAGAAGGCGCCCCAATAATATAAGGATGACTTGGTCAAACCTAGTCTTTTATGGACTCCTATAGGGCGTCCAGGAGTTGGACGCCCCTTGATTTTAGGCGTGAGAACCAGAAAACCAACGCTCCTGGACGCCCTTTGATTTTAGGCGTGAGAACCAGAAAACCAACGCACAAAAACCTGGGGAGAAGGGCGGAGAAAAGGTTGGGTGGTGTGGGGTAAAATCCAAAAGGAGGAAAGAAGTTTTGGTCAAAGGGGACTTTATCAAATAGGAAACTAATCCAAACCACTTTCTAGTTTTGACCAAGTCAAAACAAATTCTTAAACCAATGAGAAGTGGGGCGTGGAAACTCTTTCTTAGGCATGGAAATTCACATAAAATATCATAAATAAAAGGTGTGGGCGTGGGCTTTTAGGCAAAGAGAAAGAGAGAGAGAGTCCCAGTCCAATTGGGACTCCTCTTATTTGACTAGGTCAAAATATGTTTGAACCTAATTTAAATCATATTTAAACCAGATTAAATGCAATCCAATTAAGGATGATCCTAGTCCAACTAGGAGCCCAATTAAATCAGATTAAATCAAGATTTAAATCTGATTTAAATCCTAAGTCAATTAGGTGCATCCAAGTCCTAGTCAAATAAGAAATTGTTCTTTCTTGCTATTGGCTTATCTAATAAACCAATTAGACTTAATCTAATTAAGTCCAAACCAATTCTAATTGAATCTAATTTAATTAAACTTGATCTTAGTCTGATTGCTCAATCAAATTGAGCCAATTAGCAATCTAATTGCTAATCGATCCTCTTGCAACACTTGCATTAAGTCAAACATCAATCGCATTGATGGATTGATCTTAGAACGATTCTCAATCGTCGATTAACCATCTGATCAGATTACAAGCTCTAATATGTGTGACCCATAGGTTCGAACCTAAGCCGGTAGCATAGAAACCAATTCTTGTACCAATCGAAGTTACCATCTAGCAATGGTTTTCGACGTCTGCATAGGTCGAATGTATGCAAAGCAACATTCTTAGAATTCTGGTCCATGGTTATCGTATAATTCATTCCTATGACCAATAATGCTCAAGACGACTTCGAGTATCCTGTTAAACACTCATACAAGTCATCTGTATGGTGTCTCAAAATTTTGCAAATCCTGTGATACCTCATGAGAATTACCCACACTTAGGTTTTGCTAAATTGAAACACAGCGGATCATTCTCTTTTTGAAGTTAATCAGAAGTGGTCAATCTCATTTTGACTCACACATCGACTTCACAAGTACTTGATTGTACCCAAAAATCTTCCAAACCTATATTAGAAATACAGGCAATCAGGCATCAAAGTACAGTGAGTTGCTTGCAAGTCACCGTGATGATCTCAGGTCGGAGGGATACTTATACCCATTGGCCTTAGCTAGCTATTCTTGATAATAGAGTGCTACATTGATCACGTTCAGTGCAGATGTACTCCTACATCTCATCTGAATGCCATACCAGTATCTCCACACCGCTTGGCTATGAAGACAATCAACGTATATGGCATACAGTGATCTACACTCGATAAGTTATCGTCCTTGTTAATAATTTATCATTTGGTCGTGAACAATTTAAGAACCATTCGATAAATCCTTCTTTATCGATTGATTGTGGTTCTAAGGACTTTATTATAATTTCAGAGTTCATTTAAGGAAGATAGAACTTTTATGATGAATCAGCCAAATAACTATTATTATTAGATAATTCATATACTAATTTCAATCTTCTACCACTTAGATGATTGGCTTTAGAACACATTTTTCAACAACTTGCACTTGGACTAAAGCCAATCAGAACGATATCAAATATCCTATCTTCCACTTAAGTTCGTAGAACTCCTTAGTTCCGAGGCCTTAGCAAATGGGTCAGTCAATTTCTCCTTTTACATCGATCTTCTAAAGATCGACGTCACCCAGATCTAATATTTAAGGTGAAAGCGATGCAGAATATGCCGGTCCTTGGGTTTTGTAGCCTGAGCTATGGCTTCAGTGCTACGATAGGATTGGACCATTGTTGGAGGGTGCCACTCCCAACTTGCTAATGAACCTTAGCAACTATGCAGCTTACATGGCAGCATCATATGCCACGATGTACTCTTTATCACTAACTGAATAGGCTAAAGTATACTGCTTGGAACCTTTCTAGTAGATTGCTCCTACAATTAGGGTATCACGACATTCTTTTGTTGTCATCTTATTTTGACTGAAATTAAAACATCCACATGTTTTAAGTCAGTGCTTCCATATTTGAGTCACTGAATCTTAGTATTTTTCAAATACTTAAGGATTGTCTATACAATCTTTCAGTGGCTCTCACTTGGATTAGACTGGTATTTGCTCACTACTTCTAGTGAGTATACCATGTCTGGTCTCGTACATGGAGAAATAAGATGACAGCTAAACTTTTATTCCTTGCAATGTTGGAATGCTATTCTCGATTAAGAGAATTTCATCCTCAAACATCACAAGAAATAACACTGCAAAACATTTTGCCCAATTATAAATACAGGGTTTGTCTTTGTTCATAACAAAGATATATCTTCAGAACGTATGTTCAAACTTTGAGATGATACTCATTCGGGCTTTATAGGTCCTTACCTTCTCGTCTGCGCTACTCTGATCGTATTAAAAATCTATTCACACTTAATGGGTTTTATCCCTTCAGGTGAATCAACTAGTGTCCATATACTATTGATTTCTATAGGCTTCAATTTGGATCATGTGGCTTCAAGCCACTTCTCAGAGTCAGACCACTGCATTGTATCCCTATAGGTGATCGGATCGTTGTTGTTCTCATTGAGCTCAACAGGATCGCCATCTCGGACCTAGATACTGAAGTATCTGTCCGGCCAATGCGATACTCTGCTGGATCTTCTTAAAGGTGACACTTTAAAGGGCTCCGGATTTGATTTGATCGAATCCGGTTCTATAGGTTTATCAGATAACGTCGGTTCTTTTCTACCAGTCAAACTTTTACAAGTTCAACTTGACAGGCGTCAGTTCCTTCTCTAAGGAACTTCTTTCCAAAAGGAATACCCTACTACTGCTGAAGAACGTCTCATGTTCTTTAGTATGGTAGAATTAATCACCCTTAAATACCTATTGGACCAGGATCCAAGTTTATTTGTGTGCAAACCTATGACATAGGCCGATCAACCTCAAATCCAAAGGTGAAAGAGTCTAGGTTTATGCCTGATCTATATCCCATATGGAGTTTTTGCGACATATTTACTCAGAACATTTTTAGAGTAAAACTAGTCAGTAAGCATAACTCTGAAACAGGCAGACTAGCAAACCCTATTGTGAATTGAACCATGTTTAACAAAGTTCAATTTTTTCTTTCAAATACTGTATTCTAAAAAGAAATCCACTGAGAGAGAATTCAATTCTCTCCTAGATATGTCACAAGCTTCACTAGATAAGTATTCGCCTCGATCTGATTGAAGAGTTTTAATACCTTATCCAGTTTGTTTTCCTATTTCATTATTGAATCGTTTGAACATTTCAAATGATTTAGGCTAGACGCACCTATGACCAGATGGTCGTCTATAATGAAATATTAATATCTTTCTTTGCCACTTAAGTTCACAGGTCCACATACATCACTATGTATGAGACTTAGAACTTTATCGGCTCTTTCACCTTTTTCAGTAAAAGGTAACTTTATCTTCCCAAGAAGACAAGATTCATAGGCTATCAATGATTCACAATCATTGATGTCGAGGTTTTCCTCTCAAGCTAACCCGTTTATCCTGTTCTTGTCAAGATGACTAAGCCTATAATGCCAAAGATAGATATCCATGACATAATCTAACTTGGGTGTGTACATTACACTTAATAGGCTATGTAAATGTTAAATGTCATTTCTTTATTATCTATGTATTACTGTGATATTATTCATAATAATATCACAACAATCCTCTTTATTGATAAATGATAACCATCTCTGACCAAAAGACCATCATAGATCACATTTATCATAAACGATGGACAATAGTGATAATCACTCAAAATGACATATATTGAAAATAAGCTCGACAATTCCTAAAGCTAGGATTGGAATAAGACTTCCATCCCCAACGTTCAACTATTTCTCACCCTTTTCAAATATTCCACTTGTAGTCTTTGCAACAAATTGCATAAGACTACCGGCATCTAATACCTATGTAGTAGAATTATATACAGAGAAATTTTAAGGTGTTATCATATAACATCCTTAATGCCTGTTATGGTCAAGGGAAGCAAGATAATTCTTCGTCCTATGACTCTGCTTCTAACAGTAGCACCATGCCTGATTTGGATCAATATTGGACTAATTGTTTTGACTGGGCTTTGAAGTTCCAATACGAATCCATTCGTACTGCTGAGCCAAATTCAACTTTCGATACTAATTATCAAAATTGGGTCCCATAAGTTATCACTGTCTAACAGTGATAGGAGTAATTAGGGTTTAGCCTTAATTTGAGAAAAGAGAACATTGGCCTAAGTATATGAATTATATTGTCTAGAGACTTGGATTTTAGTCTTAAGGTTCTTCCACTATTTTATTCGAATTGGTAGCCTCTACCTCCAATTCGAAAAATTACTTTAATTTTCTAGTAGGTACTAGAATCCACATAGACTGCACATAAGCCCAACTATGGTTGGTCAACCCATGTACATCTAAGGATAGGTTCATAACTAATTGTTTCTCCAAATAATTTTTAGTAATTTAATTTTGCCCCAGAAATCTAATCAGTAGGTTTTGGCCTCCACTGTAAGGATTCGGTTAGGTCCAACCATTAACATGACCATACTTGGTGCATTTAACCAATGAATGATTAAGCCCAACTTTGGTTGGCCAACCTAACCATCATTAGAGAGACACATCCAAGTCGTCATATGATGGATGATAATTCCATTAGTCAACAAGCATCAGACTTTTGAGCCTGCAATGATTATTGAGTTAATGGACCCATTATCAAACACCTTAATGGGAGGCTGACTCAGTTATCTTCGTAACTTTGTCATTTTAAGGACCTAATAATTTTAGAGGATTTAAATTATTAGTGATTTAAGGATAGAAAGGACATGGACCAATTTGCTCCCACTGATTTCACCAAGTCAAGTCCTTCCACTGACTTCTCAAGTCGTCGACAAGGATTAGGATCAATTTCAGTCCATGGGCACCTAGATCAGTCTTACTGAATAAAATCAGTCTCACTGATTTTCTATGTGACATGAGTTAGCACGAATCAATGAGCAACCTAATCAAAACCTGATTAACCACATTGGCTAGGGAAGTGAGATTGGTGGAAGGGTCTACCAAGGTTTGCCTTAGACACAATCAGAAATGGCCGGTAAGCGGGCTGCCAATTAAAAACCACCGGTCTGGGATGCTAGACTTATCAGTTTTGATTTGGTTTGCCTAAAGACTCGGGCTCGACTACTGAGCTACGATTAGTATCCATTTGTTAGATGTATGGACTTTGATCAACTATAACTATTGAATTGATCTAAAGAAATGATCTAATCCTAATTAACTATTAATTATGTTTGATCATTTTCTTAACTAAGTCCATATTTAATCTAACTCTAGGTCTAACCCAGTAAAGGATCTGATCAAAGCTAACCCATTACCCATCAACCCATGTTTTATGAAATTGTCTTAGGATCTTCAAATCACAAACCTAGATCCTAAACAGTCAGTTAATTCTTAATTAAGTTCAAGCTCATGAGTTTTGGGTTTATGGAACCTCAGAACTAATTTCTGATTGGATCATTTGAAACATTTTCAAATTGTAAATACTTTGAATCAAATTCAAATGATTGTTTTAGATTTGATTTGTTTCAATGTTTCGATCACGTCCTAGGGTTTCGAATCTAGGATTTTGCAGAAAGTAAGTTCGCAATTTAAATTCTACAAAACTTATATGTCATATATATGCAAACTAGATTAAAAAATGAAGCTACATATCGACATATGCAACATGAAACATGAAACATATCACATGGATCTCATCTAAATGATTAAAATCAGATCATAAACCATTTAATATTAGATTTAAAATCTAAAAATAAATCATAAATTATTTTAGATCTCATCTAACATATTTATGATTTAGGTTTCTCGAATCACCACATAACAATCTTTTCATTGTAAGAGGTTAACCTTACAACAGGACAACCTTATAACAGTATGTATGATTTTTAATTAATTTTAATTTTTAAATTTATTCTTAAGCATACATGAATATGTTATAAAAGAACCTAGATGCTCTGATACCACTGTTGGGAAACATGTAGGGTTTCATGCATAGATTTCAAAACATTTTTGAAATAATGCGTAGCGGAAGATATAGATTAAACGTTTAATCTACAATATGCATATAATCAGATTACAAAATCCTACATCAAGGATCTATAACATGTTATGATGCAAATATAAATATGAAATTAAATTAATCACAAGTGGTATTGATCATATCAATATCTATATCTAGAACTATTCTAGATTTAATCCTAGATCATATCTAGGTTACCAAGAGATCAGTTCTTTTACCTTTGCGCAGGTCGAGAACTCCGTGGTTGATTTTCGTTGTTGCTTTTAGAGCCGCACATGTGTTTGGCCTCTACAGGTGATCCACATGAACCTACAACACAGATCGGAGGTTTGTCGAACGAAGATTCGCTCGAAGTGCTAGCTTCTCGCGGATCCCTTCTGATGGTTAATCAAATATATGTTCTTCGGATCTCTTGGACACTTTAAGAGATCAAGAATATGAGGAGGAATAAGGGAGGAATCCAAAAAATAGATCTCCCATAAATCAGAAAATAAAATCAAGAAAAAATAAATCCTAAGAGAAGACAAATCTTCTCCTTCAGGACATCAACGGTTGATGTCCTGAAAACATCTTTATGCTAGGACAAGAGGAGACATTCTCCTCTAGGATTTTTTGTAAGTTTTCAGATCTAATATTTCTGATTTTATTCATATAAAATTCCCATAAAAGTTGGAGAAGAAGAATTCTCCAATAAACCCTAAAAGAAGACCTTTTGCTCTTCTCCTTTTCTCATTGGGACTTGATCAAATCATGTCCAAAAAAAATATCATGCCCCAACAACTTGGAGCTCTTATCCTTATGCTTTATTCCTCTCTCTCTCAGATTTTTATCACATAAAAATTACAAAGAAAAATAAAGGATAAAGACTTTTAAACAAAATCACAAGAGAAGACAATCTTCTCTCTTACCTTTTTTCTTCAAGATATCAACCTTTGATGTCTTAATTGAAGGCTTTTCTCGAAGAATCTTGGCGCCACAAACCACCATGCCTTCTCCTCCTTTTTCTCTGATTTTTTATGAATTTTCTGGGATTTATCACATCCTCAAACCATCTCATAGAAGGTGCCCCAATAATATAACGATGACTTGGTCAAACCTAGTCTTTTATGGACTCCTATGGGGCGTCCAGGAGTTGGATGCCCCTTCCTTGATTTTAGGCGTGAGAACCAGAAAACCAATGCACAAAAACTTGGGGAGAAGGGCGGAGAAAAGGTTGGGTGGCGTGGGGTAAAATCCAAAAGGAGGGAAGAAGTTTTGGTCAAAGGGGACTATCAAATAGGAAACTAATCCAAACCACTTTCTAGTTTTGACCAAGTTAAAACAAATTCCTAAACCAATGAGAAGTGGGGCGTGGAGACTCTTTCTTAGGCATGGGAATTCATGTAAAACATCAGAAATAAAAGGTGTGGGCGTGGGCTTTTAGGCGCAAGAGAAAGAGAGAGAGTCTCAGTCCAACTGGGACTCCTCTTATTTGACTAGGTCAAAATAGATTTGAACATAATTTAAATCATATTTAAACCAGATTAAATGCAACCCAATTAAGGGTGATCCTAGTCCAACTAGGAGCCCAATTAAATCAGATTAAATCAAGATTTAAATCTGATTTAAATGCTAAGTCAATTAGATGCATCCAAGTCCTAGTTAAACAAGAAATTGTTCTTTCTTACTATTGGTTTATCCAATAAACCAATTAGACTTAATCTAATTAAGTTCAAATCAATTCTAATTGAATCTAATTCAATTAGACTTGATCTTAGCCCGATTGCTTAATCAAATTGAGCCAATTAGCAATCCAATTGCTAATCGATCCTCCTGCAATACTTGCATTAGGTCAAACATCAATCGTATTGATGGATGAATCTTAAAACGATTCTTAATCATCGATTAACCATCTGATTAGGTTACAAGCTTTAATGTGTGTGATTCCATAGGTTCGAACTTAAGTCGGTAGCATAGGAACCAATTCCTATATCAATCGAAGTTACCATCTAGCAATGGTTTTCGACGTCCGGATAGGTCGAATGTATGCAAAGCAATATTCTTAGAACCCTGGCCCATGATTATCGTATAATTCATCCCTATGACCAATAATGCTCAAGACGACTACGAGTATTCTGTCAAATACTAATATAAGTCATCTCTATTGTGTCTCAAAATTTTGCAAATCTCGTGATACCTCACGAGGATTACCCAGGCCTAAGTTTTGCTAAATTGAAACACAGCGAGTCATTCTCTTCCTGAAGTTAATCAGGAGTGGTCAATCCTATCTTGACTCATACACCGACTTCATAAGTACTTGACTGTACCCAAAAACCTTCCGAATCTATATTAGAAATACAGGCAGTCGGACATCAAAGTACAGTAAGTTGCTTGTAAGTCACCGTGGTGATCTCAGGTCGGAGGGACACTTATACCCATTGACCTTAGCTAGCTACTCTTAACAGTAGAGTGCTACATTGATCACGTTTGGTGCAGATGTACTCCTACATCTCACCTGGATGCCATACCAGTGTCTCCACACCATTTGGCTACGAGGACAACCAATGCATATAGCATATAGCGACCTACACTTGATAAGTTATCGTCCTTATTAATAACTTATCATTTGATTGTGAACAATTTAAGAACCATCCGATAAATCCTTCTTTATCGATTGATTGTGGTTCTAAGAACTTCATCATAATTTAGGAGTTAATTTAAGGAAAATAGAACTTTTATGATGAATCAGTCAAATAACTATTATTATTAAATAATTCATATACTAATTTTAATCATCTACCACTTAGATGATTGGCTTTAGGACATATTTTTCAATAGATGCATGGACAGTAGAGCTAGAAAGCATTTACAAGTATTTGGTTCCCATGGGAAAGAAATAATAGACCTTTTAAAATGGAAACCTACATTGTTGAGCATGATCTACATTGTTTAAATTGCTTAGAAACAAAATTTCATTATCGTGGAGGCCTTTTTTTTTATGCATTTGGTGTGCACAACATGGACAATGTTCATTGTAGGATGTCAAGTTTTGATTTGATTTATGGTTTAGATGCATGTAAAAAATCAGTTGAACTTGATTTTTTTTTTTTTTGTGTTTTCAGATGTCCAGTGAAGGTCAAGAGCTTGGATTCTGAAATAATATGTCTTGTAGCAATTTTTGAGCTCACTAACCATATCACTATGTCCATTTTATAACTTTTTGATGCATTGGAAAAACACCTCTGAAACACATGATTTTTTATTTCTAGGAAATTTTAGTCATACCGAAATCATGATGGATAATATTGTTTTTCATATAGAAGGTTTATTATTGATTCGAATATGAAGAAGATAAGGCCAAGTACTCTTATAAACATTCCATCCATTATGCACATACTAAACATTTGTGCATGTTTATATGCATCTTGTGTGTGCTTTATGTATGTTCATTATTATTGGATCTGGATCTGTTGAACTTTACTAAATCTTGATCCAAATGTAGAGAGAACTACCTGCTGTTCTGTTCTTTAACCTGCTATTATCTCCTTTAACAGTAGAAATCCAGATGATCTTTTATTAGAGAATAAGAAAGAACATACAAAAAAAAGGAAAATAAGAAATAAGAAGTGGAAAAGAGATGACATGTTCAATCGCAGATCTGATTAGACACTCTTCTCTTATGTTGTCAAATTAGGGCAAGCACTCAACGGAGGTGTATAATGACAAAAATACTGTTGTAGTACACCTAACAACAGAAGTGCAGCTAATAATAGAAGAACATCTAATATCACAAGCAATTAAGGAAACTATTATATTAGAATATTTGCAATTATTTGTGTGTGTGTACTTATGCATGCATGTATGTGCATGTGTGCTTGTGCATATGTACATGCATATATATATCTATAGGTATGCATATTTGTACATGACAATGTACATATGTATGCATGTATGATGGCCGAACTGGTCATTTTTCAACAGAGACCTGTTTGAAACTGATTGAAATTTTTGGTTTCGGCAGGTCTTAGCTGGTTGGTTCAATTTTGGCCAAGTTTTGGTAGTTTCGGTGGATTTTGACTCAAACTGATATTTTTTTAATCTTTTTTTGATCAATAGATTTTATATGTTCAATACTTTCTAATATTTTTTAAAATATGTTAATGTTATTCAATATCACATTTATCTAAGGCTGTAATAATCTATTTACGATATTTTTGGGTAAGGTTGGTTATTGTAGTGGGTGATGTGATTTTGATGTATATTTACTAATGGGAAAGCAGTATGTTCCTATGTTTCTTATTCTACTTATATAAATTTTCTTTTCTTTTATTTTGAATGATATGATGCATTAAAATGAAATAGTAGAATAAAATGGGTTTTATTTTGAATGGGTCTTTTCTTGCTAGGATGGATTGTTGAATGTAATATAAAGAAATATGCTCAAATGCTTGTTTCTTGCTTAGATGAGTTATTATAATGACATAAAATGAGCTACAATTAGTAGAAAAATTAGCTAAATGTAATAATTAGAGAAAAAATGGGAAATTATATCAAAGAGAATAGTGTCGGAGAGTTATAAAATTCAGAGAAAATGAAGAACTATTATAGAAACTAGAGAAAAGTATGATATATTTTGTACATGTGCTTTGAACAATTTACTTTCAGCCTGAAACTACCTAAACTACACAAATTATGACCCTGAATAACTCTAAAGACAATGAAATGATGTGAAATAACTTCTTGTGATCCCTTTTTTTATTTTCTAATTTTTGGATTGTTTTTCCCAACTTTTTTTTGACCAAAGCTGCAAATCTCGGAGTGAAATTGCTGAAAATTTAAAACTAACAAAAGTGAAACTCTACCTAGAAGATTGAAAGCATGACTGATTCAGAGTTTTAACACCTTGATCTGTTCAGAATTGTAGTTATTGAATTATTGAGATTCTAGCAACTAAGGGAGCTTGTAGTTTTTGTTGTTGATGTTTGACCAAATTCCCTATGTTTTGTCTTGAAGGATATTTACTGTCTCAATGCTGATGGATGCCTATTCGATACTGCTTTACTTTCTGCAGTTGCGGCATTTTCTCATTGTAAGTCCATCCTTGCTCAGCTATAACTGATTACATTCTTTTCCTCTTCTTGTTATGTAGAATTTAAGCCCAACATGGTGCAATCATACACTGATAAATAGGATCATAAGTGATTCCATATTGATGGATTAAGGCTTGTTGTTGGTTTCTGTTTATGATTTTTTCAAAGCTTATTCCTATTGTGTAGAATTAAGCAAAACAATCTTTAGAACTTTGTAGCAAAGAGGTGCAAGCCTCCTCCTTTCCCCCTACTGCTCAACCAAGCTCTAGAATAAATGCAACCATTAGCATTGATGTTAAGTAGGATCTATTGCAAGGAAGAACTATTTCAAGTGTCATCATGAGTCGCTCCAATGGTTACCACTCCAGATACTGTGGGATATCTTCAATGGGATGGTGAGATTGTGGATGTAGTTCAGCAAGGGATGGTGGGATTTTGAGGTAGTCTATTTGTCTTGGATCCAGTAGTGATGGTATCTGATCCACCCTTGAGACAAAAAGTTTGATGCGTAATCACCATTATGGCATATTGATTGCTGACCTAAGTAGTGGTGTGTTCGGCAAGGGCATGAAAGATGAAGTGATGTGGTGCACTATGATAGCAATAACTTGACTGCTTCCATTGCAAATAATCATCTCACTCCAACCGAGTTAGATTGCAAGTGGATCCCCAACATTTGATGTTGGGAGCATCTAGTGGAATGAGAGAGTGGGCCTTCAAAGGGGTAGATGGGTCACCCCAAAGACCCATATGTGGGAAAGGCAAGACACATGAGGCTTTCTCAAGCATTTAAAAGGTCATGTTTGACATTGCTCAAGAAAAGTCCCCTCATGACTCATCTTTAAGTACAATAAGCCCATTTGTCAAAGGAAGTCTCATTGTTTCATCATTCATTAGAGGCACTTGGATTGGGCAAAATCTGAACTCTTCCTAAACCCAAGCCAACTTAAGCTTTGACCCAAAACATAACCTAAGTTTTATCACTACCTAATTTTGATTACATAAGCTAATGGACTGAGTTTGAAATCTAAAACCAAACCCAAATTTAGACCAAACTTTATCAAACTAACAATCATAAGGTCAGGCTAGCTCCAAAGAATCTTCCCTAGAATTCTTAGGTAAGTGTTTGATGGATTCTAGGATTGTTGACTAGAGGTTTTGTTATTGTTAAGCCTAACATACATTATTGACCCATCTTCCCTATTTTCTTAAAGCATTTGGGATCTAGTGGTTGGTTTGACATTGTATCTGAGCTATGTTTGTTGGAGGTCATGAGTTCAAATTCTGTCCAAGCCAATTATTTGTAAATGTTTACTTGGTTAGTGTTTTGACTTATCTCATGTCTTTATTCATTTAATTATCCCTGTGCATAGTCTGATCTGCACTTAATGGAGGATGGTATGCGTGGCATACATTGTTCACCCATACCCTATAACCTTTTGGGGTCTATTGGTTTGTTAACTATTACTTGGGTGATATAAAACATGGCTTAAGATTCTAGTATAATTGGTTTCAAAGTCCTTTACCAGGGCAGAATTTACCCTTAAACCTAATGTCATGTCACACCCCGCCTCGAAAATGCAAGTTAGAGATGTGGCAATTGCTGCACGCTCATAGGGAACTTTCCCTACAAGCATACAAAATATCTTGTCACAAAATCATAAAGCAAGTAGTGGAATCAAATAGTCATTTACATAAGTCTAAAATTTAAATAACTAAAATCTAACTTAATGTATCACAAAATTCTAATAATATCCAATAATTTTACATCATATTTTTTAATAAAACCCTAATCTAAAACATAAAGACCAGAACTTTGCTTCTAATTACTCTTCTAAAATATATTTCAAATCCATCTTAGTTATCAGGAGTAGTTAAAATAGTAAAATATTGAATGATAAACTAGACATCCCACTAAGCAATGAAAACTTAAACTAGATGAATCAGGCAATAAGATAAATAATAATGTACTAAAAATAAGTATATGAAGTACATCAGTTCTGTTGCCCAGAAGAACAACCTAAGAGGGGGGGGGGTGAATTGGGTTTTTCAAAAACTTTTTGGGTTAAGAGGTGTGTGTGCAGAACAAGAATACTAAGATGCTGAAAATGTAGTACTTAAATGAACTGAAAATAAATGCAGTTGATAAAGAGTTGCACACATAAAGGCACAGTTTTTATAGTAGTTCGGTGTCAAACCCAACACCTACGTCCACTCCTCAAGTACTCCACTTGAGAATTTCACTATAATTACCAAGATTACAGCAAGATTGTTTTTCCCGGATTCACAATTTTAATCTAGTTGGTTATGTAGGCTAACCAATCAAAATCTATCCTCAAGCCACTTCTAGGCTTGTACAAATTCAATTCAAGGCTTGGATGAGCCTATCCCCCAAGTTTCAAACCTATTGAAACTTGAAATAAAGAAATTTGAAAATGTAGAAATTTAAATACAAACTCCTTGAAGAGCTGATTTGAAGCTTTGATGTACTAGTTAAGGTGTTGGAGGGCTTTTGCAATGAATGCTCTCTTTCTTTACTTGAGAATGCCTTGATTGCACAGTTGGTTGAGTGGTTGAACTGCAATGAAAACTCTTTAAAGCTCACAAGTTGGATTGCACTGAAGTTTTGAATATATTCTAATGTTTCTCTTTCTTGTATTGTTTCCTTATGTTTTCTTGCTTTAATATGGTCTTGGGAGCCTTCTAATCTAAGTTAGGAACACCAAAATAGGATTGTAGCCGTTGGAGTACGAGAAAAAGCCATTTAGACCTTCCTGGATCGTTTTTTAGACCTTCATGGATCATTTCTATGCAGTTCTGGAATTAGCTGTTAGAGTTGTCAAGAGCTCATGAGTCGACACCCCATAACCTTGAGTCGACTTCAGTTGTAGAGCAAAATATCTAGCATTTGATCTTTTTTGTGCCTGTGCTAGTTTTGCGTGATTTAGTCGCCTTCTGGATTTTGTGAGTCGACTTCAGTCGCAGGGTGAAAAATTCAGCATTCTATCTTTGAACTAGTGCTCTCCTGAGACACGAGTCAGCTCCTGGATTTCATGAGTCGACTCAGCCGTGCTAATTCCTGAAGCGTATCAGATATGCGGGAGTCGGTTCCTATTATGCTTGAGTCGAGTCTAGCGATAGGGTCCACAATGATATCTTCTATTTTTGAGTCGGGTGCCTGCCTGAGTTCTTGAGTCGGCTCCTACTATTCTGGAGTCGACTCCTGATCTGTGCCAAGTATTGAAATCATGCTGGATTCAACTTAAGCTTCCCTTGAGTTGGTTCATGATCCGGTAATCTTTAAAAAAGATTTGGCTTAACCTTTTTTGCTCTTCTTTCTTAGTTCTATCAATCAAAAGCATGGAGCTTTATCGAGATAGGTTCCTATCTTTCTGAATTTTGTCTCAAATATTTCAACCAATTTATTAGTACTAAAATAAACTCAAATGTTTTGTTATTCATCAAAATCATACCTAGAGTCAACAATCTCTCCCTTTTTGATGGTGACAAAATTTTTGAGTTCATGCATAACATTTTCAATTTCAAAAGTATTCAAGGTGAAGAGAGTATCATTCCATATCTTTAAGTTAAGATGCAAATTCAAATTATACAAAATTTCTTCCTTTTTGTAATAATTTATCATTTCAATTACAATGATCCTCCCCCTTTTTATTTGTTAAAAGTAAATTGTGCCATCAATTAAGAAGTTTCAGAATTTTATGGTATGTGCCATTAATGTGCCCATTTGTGCCAAATTTCCAGAATTTTAAAGTATGTGTCACTTGTTTCATTTCCCTTTTTACTTTGATTTCTACTTTCATTTCTGTCTTTCCTCTTGTTTTATGCTTATCTTTTTCTCCCCCTTTTTATCATCATTAAAAAAAAAAAAAAAGAGAGATCTAAGAGTAGACATTTATAGATATAAAACGAAATATAATATTCATAGAAGTATGTACTGCATACAAAAAGAGAATCAAGTAGTATAAGCACTTCCATCCAACATAAACAAGGTCCAAAGATAAAGTATCACCATCCAACAACAAGATGATACCGACATCATGACTTAGTCCTAAAACACTACTTAGATATAGACTAAGACCTATAGATATAAAAGAATCTAAGTCCTAATAGATCAATTAGATGGAACATCAAGAGTGGTGGAGCTAGCTCTAGTCACCATCCTACTTCTAGTATGAGTGGATGGACCTCCTCGGGAATTTATCCTAAGAGGTCTGAGAGGAGGTTGCGTAGTTGAAGGCTGATCAGGTGCACAGTAGGGAGGCTCATAAACTGAAGGCAGAACTGGATTAAAAGAGATGCTCTGCTGTCTCAATTGCTGTTGCTGACACTGCTGCCTCTGCCACTGCTGCTACTGCGGTTGCTGCTGCTGTTGACCCTAGTGGAGCATGAGTTATAAGAAAATCCACCAGCTGCCCCATAGAAACTAACAGTGAAGTGATGAGTCCCAGACATACTGGAACTCTCCCTCTGCTCCATAAGCTATGTCAGGCGCCTAACCTTAGATTTCAGCCTAGCAATCTCGGTTTGGATCCTCTGTATCTATGGTCTCAGTCCATCTAGAATAGAGTGGGCGATCCGGGTAGCCTGATCATCATCAGTTTGAATGCGTGAAGGATGAGCTATGGCAGATTGACGTAGGGGAGTAGTAAATGGATTAGTAGACTGTGTCGGAGGAATGTTTGTAGGCTGACTCGGTCCGGCCCTATCTCAGGTATGTAGTTGCTTTTGTCTAGATGATTTACCCATCTATCATTCAACCTTTGATATCCCATTCGTGTAAGAGTCTTCTCCCCGTAAGTGTGTGCCCCTTAAACCAATAGAAAGTTCTTCATCAAAATCTATCCCAATCTCCCTAAAGACAGAGCTTAGGGCTATACCATAAGGAAGGCATGCCCTAGCCCTGCCTACACCATCCCTCATCTGACTGAAAGTCAGTAAGGAGAGGTTGAGTTGCTGTCCTCGGATGATACAGTCCATGATACCAATCACCCTATCCAGGACTAAATCAAAGCGGCTGGTTTTGGAAAAAATGATTTGTGCTACAATGTGGCTGAGCACCCTTACCTCAACAGACAGACTATTCACTTCTAACTTAGTGATCCCTTCCGTGTCATCATGCATAATAATCATCCTAAGGGCTAGATCTCTATCAAATGGATGCTGTGGTGCTACTCTCTAAGTAGGTAATCCACAAATTTGTCCAAGTCTTGCGGGGGTAAGAAGAAAGGTAACCCTTTTCACGGTACACCTCAGATCATCAGTGCCCCTTGCCATATACCTATAAAACTCATAGACTAATTGAGGATAAGTGGGCTGGTTTACGAAAAAGGAATGCTCCCACTGTTGATGATGGATCCAAGTACCGATTCTAAAACCCTTCCAGTAAAATCAGAAGTCCACACTTCTCCCAGTGGTGACTTGATGGTCTAGGAGTGAGGGAGAGCGTGGAATAGATGATTGGGGAATGGTGTTACCTGCATTGTAATTGGAATCATCTTCACTTGAAGATTCCCGTTGTTCCATCAGATTGAATCTTCTTCGGACACCACAACTTTCTCCTAGGCCCTATTGTGCATCGTGGAGGAAGAATCCAAGGAAATCGAAGAAGATGACAGGTGGAAGTGTCAATAGAGGGTCCCTCATGGCTTTGGAACAGTGCTAGGGTTCAATAGTGAAAGGGTAAAGTGAGACCAGGATGAGAGGGCTTGGGTTTAAAAATGAGGTTTCCGACCACGTGTTGATTCTAGGTTTCCATGAGTCGACTTCAGTGGGAGTCGACTTTCCACTTAAGCATGAGTTGACTTCAGATCAAGTAGTGTGAAATTTTAATTTTCTATAAAAGGAGAATAGATACATCTAATTGAGGAATTGTTGAGAATTGGATCAAATGAATTAATAGACTTATAAAATATTAAATTTTTGAGAAGGTTTAGAAAAAGGATATGATTTCAATTCAATGAGCAAATTCACTAGATAGGATCCTTAGAGAGCAGTAGAGAGACTTCTAAGTCGTATGAGAGCTATTGGTTTAAGAGGATCTAGATTTGGACTTAATCTAAATAATAACACATTCCTAGTTTTCTCCTAATTATGCTTAATCTCTCTTCATCAAGGGTTTTAGTAAAGATATCTGCTAATTGCTTATCTGTACTAACAAACTCGAGCATTACATCACTATTTTGCACATGATCTCTTATGAAATGGTGTCTTATTTCAATATGTTTGGATCTTAAGTGTTGAATTAGATTTTTAGTCAAGTTAATTGCACTAGTATTATCATATCTTATTTGAATTTTATTAAGTTTTATGTCAAAATCTTCAAATTATTATTTAATCTATAAGATTTGAGCACAACTCCCAGCAACGACATGTTTAGCTTTAGCCATAGATAATGCTATTGAGTGTTGTTTCTTGCTAAACCATGAGATTAAATTAACTACAAGAAATTGACAAGTATCACTAGTGCTTTTCCTATCTAATTTGGATTCAGCAAAATCAGAATCAGTATATCCAATTAATTCTACAGGTGATAACTTATCAAACCATAGTCCAGCATTGAGTGTGCCAGATAAATATTTAAATATTCTTTTAACAGCTAAAAAGTGAAATTCTCTAGGATCAGATTGATACCTAGCACATAAAAATACTAAACATAATATCAGGTCTACTTGCAGTAAGATAGAGCAATGATCCTATCATGACTCTATATAATTGAGTATCAACTTTTTTATCCTTTTCATTCTTATGAAGTTTGCAAGAGGGGTTCATAGGTGTGTCAATTGGTCTTGAGTTCTTTATTCCAAATTTTTTCAAAATTTTCTATGTATTTTGTTTGGTTGATGAAGATCCCCTCTTCATTTTGCTTGATCTGGAGTTCGAGAAAGAAGTTTAGTTTACCCATCATTCTCATCTCGAACTCTTCCTGCATAAGCTTGGCAAACTCTTGGCAAAGATACTTATTAGTAGCACCAAAAATAATATCATCTATATAAATTTGTATTATTAATAAGTTCTTATTTTTTCTTTAAAAATAAAGTTTTATCGATATTTCCTCTAGAGAATTCATTATCAATTAGAAATTTGCTTAGTCTTTCATACCATGCTTTCGGGACTTGTTTTAAACCATAAAAGTGCCTTACGTAATTTATAAACATGATTAGGATATGTATGACTTTCAAATCTGGATGGTTGTTCAATATATACTTCTCGGCTATGTATCCATTTAAGAATTCACTCTTAAAAACCATTTGATGCAATTTAAAATTCACGAAGCATACAAATGTAAGTAGTAGCCTGATTGTTTCTAATCTAGCAACAGGGGCAAAAGTTTCATCAAAATCAATATCTTCATCTTGATTGTATCCTTTAGTTACTAACCTAGATTTATTTCTAGTGATTATTCCATTTTCATCTAGTTTATTTCTAAATACCTATTTAGTTTCAATTATTGGATGGTCACTTGGTCTGTTACCTAGGATCCAAACTCTATTTCTTTCAAATTGATTTAATTCTTCATACATTGTATTTATCTAGTTTGGATCATTTTCAGCTTCTTCTATAGTTTTAGGTTCAATTTGAGATACAAGAGCTAGATAATTATTGATATTTCTTAAGGATGCATGAGTTCTTATCCCTTGTGATGGATTACTAATAATTTAGTTTTTGGGGTGGCCAAGTGCATACCTCCATTCCTTTGGTAGACTTTGAATTTAAGTGTCATCAAGGTTTTCATCTTTAGTTTCAGCTTTCTTCTTTTTTTTGTTGTCTTGAGTTATTGATTCTTTGAGTGCAATTTCTTTCATTTCTTTCTCAATTATTCCTGCATTATTATTAGCCATATTCTCTTTTCTAGAAGGTAAGTTGTTAGTTTCATCAAATACCACATGTATAGATTATTCTACTCGAGGTAGAATATCATAAGAAGATGCCTTTATCAGATTTTGCATCAAATTTGCTTAAGTTATTATTTAGAGCAAAGCATTTGCAACCAAAAACATGAAAGTAGCTAATGTTTGATTTTCTGTTTTTCCAAAGTTTATAAGGGTTTTCTTTAATATCAGCCTTATCAATGCTCTATTTAGAACATAACATATCGTATCGGTAGCTTCAGTCCAAAAATATCTTAGGAGATGGCTTTCACACAATATGATTCGGGCCATTTTCTCTAGGGTTTTGTTTTTCTTTTTAACAACCCCATTTTGTTGAGATATTTTAGGAGCAGAAAAATAATGTTCAATCTCTATTTCATTACAAAAAGTTTTAAAATGTTGGTTTTTAAATTTCGTTCAATGATCATTTCTAATACAAACAATAGAAAGATTCTTTTCATTTGAAACTTTCTCGAAAAACATAGTAAATGCAGAAAAAGCTTTATCTTTTTGTGCCGAAAATAAAACCTAAGTGAATCTCAAAAAATCATCTATAATTACAAGTCCATATTTCTTACCACCTAGGATTGTGGTCCTAGTTGGTTCAAATAAGTCCATGTGAAGTAGTTTAAGGGGTCTAGAAGTTGAAATAATATTTTTTTTGTTTTGAAAGAACTTCTAGTTTGTTTTCCTAATTGACATGCATTACAAATTTTATTTTTCTTAAAGTTAAGTTTTGACAAACCTTTTACAAGATTTCTTTTAATTAGTTTAGAAATTAAATCCATGCTAGCATGCCCTAGTTTATGATGCTATAGCCAACTATTTTCATTGATCTTAGCATTCATTGCAACTAAATATTGGCTTTTTTTGGTGGAATCATCCAAATCTACTAAGTATACATTCTCATAGAGCAATGCTATTATTAATGGGACTGGTAACTATGCATAAGAGTGATTCAAAAACTACTTTAAACCCTTGATCACAAAGTTGACTTATGCTCAATAAGTTATGCTTTAAGCCATCTACTAAGAGTAAATTATCTATAAAGGTAGGAGTGATACATATTTTACCACTTCCGATGATGTGTCCTTTGCCATTATTATCAAAGGTCACAATTCCACCTTTCTTAGCTTCAAGAGTGATAAAATGCTCCTTATCATCTGTCATGTGCCTTGTGCAGCCACTATTTAGATACCTTTTTTCTTTTTTTTTATCAGTTGCAAGACATACCTGCAATCATAAATCAAGTGGAGGTTTTAGGTACCCAAGTCATCTTGGGTCCTTTAGGGTTAGTAATCATGGTTCCTTTGAGAATCCATATCTTCTTAATGTTTAGATCATCTTTCATTTTTTGTAAATTGCAAACATAAGATTTATGTCCAGATTTTCTACAGCAAAAGCAGATAACTTTTTGTGAGATTGAAGTTGGTTCTTTTATAAAGAAATTTTTTAAGAATTTTTGTTTCTTTTGCGTTCTAAAACCAATTCTAGCTTTGTTAAAGGTAGTTTTTTGATTGTTGAGCATCATTTGCAGTTTTTCAGAACTTAATGTGAATTTATCAATCATATGTTTGTATTTATCAAGTTCTTTCTTTAAGTTCTGGTTTTTTGCAGAAATGAGTTAATTTTTTTTCAATATTTCCTCCTTTTCTTTGATGAGGATTTGGTTGAGTGATTGCAGATTTTTTTTTAAAGGTTAGCTTTTTAAGATCATCAAACAATTCATAAAATGCTTCTTGTAATTCATCGAATGAAAATTCAGATTGAGAATCAAGTGTTACCTCATCCTCTTGAGCCATAAGACAAAATTGACCACTTCTTGTCCTTCTTCATCTAAACTTGAATCTTCACTATTATTCTAAGTTGCCATCATTGCCTTCTTCTTTACTTTCTTGGAGGGTTTCTTCAATAGGGGACAATCTACTTTGAAATGGCCCGGTTTCTTGCATTCAAAACATGTAGGCTGCTCCTTGTCTTTGTCTTTCTCTAGATTTTTACTAGTTTCACCTTTGGAGAAGGGTCTTCTCTCAAAACTTGGCCTTTTCTTCCTCAAAACCTTCGAAATTTCTGGTTAAGAGAGCCATTTCTTCATCGTTATCTCCTTCGGAATCTTCACTTTATTCATCTTCTTCCTTTGCTATGGATTTGAGAGCCATGATTTTCTTTTTCATGACTTCACCTTCCAAGTTTTGTTTCATAGTTAACTCATGCGTCATGAGAGAACCAAGAAGCTCTTAGAGGGGCAAGGTATTGAGATCCTTTGCTTCTTATATAGCCGTCACCTTTGCCTCCCAGGCTCGAAGAAGCGACCTAAGAATTTTTCTCATAAGTTCACTATTAGTGTATGATTTTCCTAAGCTTTTAAGTTCATTTATAATATTAGTAAATCATGTAAACATTTCGGTAATACTTTGTGTTGATTCTATTTTAAAAAGCTCATATTTTTGTACTAACATATTTATTTTGGATTTTTTTACTTGATTGGTATCCTCATGGGTAACCTCAAGTCTATCCCATATTTCTTTTGCTGAAATACAAGTGAAAATTCGATTGAATTCATTGGCATCAAGTGAACAATAAAGCACATTTATTGCTTTAGCGTTCAATTAAGTTAACTTCTTATCATTTTCATTCCACTTTATTTTAAGTTTAGGAATAATATTGTCATTAATGGTGATTGTAGGTGTGTGAGGTCCATTGATTATGACACTCCATATGTCATAATCAAGTGCTTGAATAAATATGCATATATATGCCTTCCAATATGTGTAATTAGAACCATTAAATAAAGTAGGCTTATTGGTGGACTGCCCTTTCATTAAAGAGACATTTAATTGGGTTGTCATCTTAATTGTTTACTCTAGATTAAAAAAACAACAAATAATATTAGAGCACCTGCTCTGACACCACTTGTTGCCCAAAAGAACAACCCAAGAGAGGGGGGTGAACTGGGTTTTTCAAAAACATTTGGGGTTAAGAGGTGTATGTGCAGAATAAGAATACTAATATGTGCTGAAAATGCTATACTTAAATGAACTGAAAATAAATGCAGCTGATAAAATGAGCCGTACACACAAAGGCACAGTTTTTATAGTAGTTCAGTGTCAAATCCAACAGCTACGTCCACTCAAGCACTCCACTTGAGAATTCTACTATAATCACCAAGATTATAGCAAGATTATTTTTTCCGACTTCACAATCTTAATTCAGTTGGTTTTGCGGGCTAACCAATCAAAACCTATCCCCAAGCCAATCCTAAGCTTGTACAAATTCAATTCAAGGCTTGGATGAGCCTCTCCTAAGTTTTAAACCTATTGAAATCTGAAATACAGAAATTTGAAAGTGCAGAAATTTAAATACAAACAAACTTCTTGAAGAGCTGATTTGAAGCTTTGATATACTAGTTAAGAGGTTGGAGGGCTTTTGGAATGAATGCTTCCTTCACTTGAGAATGCCTTGATTGCACGATTGGTTAAGTGGTTGAACTGTAATGAAAACTCTTTAAAGCTCACAAGTTGGACTGCACTAAATTTTTGAATATGTTCTGATGTCTCTCTTGTATTGTTTCCTTATGTTCTTTTGCTTTAATATGGTCTTGGGAGCTTTCTAACCCAACTTAGGAACACCAAAATAAGGTTTGTAGCCATTGGAGCATGAGAAAAAATCGTTTAGACCTTCCTGGATCGTTTCTGTGCAGTTCTAGAAACTAGCCGTTAGAGTTGTCAGGAGCTCATGAGTCAACTCCCCATAACCTTGAGTCAACTCCAGTCGCAAAGCAAAACATCCAGCATTCTGTCTTTTCTGTGTCTGTGCCAGTTTTGCGTGCCTGAGTCGGCTCTTGGATTTCGTGAGTTGACTCCAGTCGCAGGGTGAAAAATTCAGTGTTCTATCTTTGAACTAATGCCCTCCTGAGATATGAGTCGGCTCCTAGATTTCGTGAGTCGACTTCTCAGCCATGCCAATTTTTGAAGCGTATCAGATATGCGGGAGTTGGCTCCTACCGTGCTTAAGTCAACTCTACCGACAGGTTCAAAATGATATCTTCTATTTTTGAGTCTAGTGCTTGGCTGAGTTTTTGAGTCGGCTCTTACTATTCTGGAGTCTGACTCTTGATCTGTGCCAAGTGCTGAAACCATGCCAGATTCAACTTAAGCTTTCTTTGAGTTGGTTCATGACCCAGTAATCTTTAAAAAACATTTGGCTTGACCTCTTTCGCTCTTCTTTCTTGGTTCTATCAATCAAAAGCATGGAGCTTTATTGAGATAGGTTTTTGTCGTTCTGAGTTTTGTCTCAAACACTTCAATCAATTCATTAGTACCAAAATAAATTTAAATATTTTGTTATTCATCAAAATCACACCTAGGGTCAACAAGTTCAAAACTAAATCTAAACATGCAGCATTATCAAAACATTATACATACGAATTTAATCTTTCCAAAATTCAAGTTTCATACATAAATATAATTTCTTTCAAACCATTAAGTTCATCTTGTCAACCATGAACTATGACCATGCTTATACCCCATGGCTAAGCTAGATAATGAGCTCCGAAATTGTCCTTGTTGATACATAACCCCTATTGGTAGAGTATCAAAATGCCAATGTATAGCCTGCACTGGCAGGGTATTAAAGTGCCAACATATAACTTTCATTGGTAGGGTATTAAAGTGTTAATGTATAATAACCACCATTGGCAGGATATCGAAATATAGTTTGATTGTGAGTTCAAATCCATCTTGAATCAAAATTATCTTTTTCTTAACAACATGTTTCATGTTCCAAATCGGAAGATAAGTACAACCATGTAATATCAAATCAATTGAGCATAATCTATATCGAAATCAACATGTTTGATTATGAATCATATAATATTCCACAAAAAAATATATTCAATAATAAAATATGTATGCATCAAGTTCATAAATCATGAATAATATGACTTCAAAATTATTCATATTTTATAAATTGTCAATAAATTTAGAAAAAAAAATGTTATGTTACTTACCTTGCAAGTATAACTAGCCAACGAAACCCTTGACTTTGATATTCTTCCTCAAAGCCTAATATTCAAAAATTATATTTCTATTAGAAATTTAACAATGATTATTTTAAGAATAAAAATCTTAAATGTCGACATCATGTTGTATCGAACCCCATAATCAGAAAATATTTTCATGGAAATTAGGTCCCTAGAATGAGGGTTGGTTTGGGTCAACCTTGATCTTAGGAGAAGGGACCCATTGTGGTCCACTTGTCACAAGAGAGAGAACAAAGAGGGAGAGTGGTGGTGGCCTTTCTAACATAGGGAGAGGGAGAGAGAGAAAGACGAACGATAGAGGAGAAAATAGTGGCTTTAGGGCTTCCTTCCTAAAACAAGGGAGAAGGGCAGCTATGGAAGAATTGAGAGGTGGCAACCTTCCGCAACAGAAGGTCTGTCATCCAGCAGTTGTGGAACTAGTGGCCAGGTGATGCTTGAAAAGGAATCTAAAATAGGGGCCTAAACTGGTGATTGACGTAACTTTAGAGGAATAGGCTCCATGTGACCAGGTCATTGTCACCTGTTAGAAGGTAACAATCACCAGTAACAGGTAACAATGCCCTGGTCACTCCTTGACATAGAGGAATAGGCTCCATGTGGCCGTGGACTGGCAGCCGATGCCCTAATTACTTCAGATTTTCCAACAATGCTTGGAACAGATGATTTAAAACCAAAATAGGGCATCAAATTTTCTGAACAAGTCCAGTGACGTCTCAATTGGAAACCATGATTTAAGGGCTAAGGAGGATGTGGACGAAAATCAATTAGAGGATTAGGGGATTAATACCTCATTCTGTCAATGTTACGCCATGGCAGTGGTGATGCTCGGGACAAAGTTAGGAAACCGACAATCTCCACTTGAAGCTGAGACTATTGGTGGGGGTTGAAGGGAGCTGGGACAGCTTAAATTGAATCAAGATTGAGCTCCAACTTCCATCTCGGCATTGGACTCCCACTAGGGGTCAAGGTAGAAGACAACTCCCATTGGGAATGGGAGTCGTCTTCTCCTCGACACATGTGGCATGTGTACCTCAAGCCCCCCCTCTCTCCACCCTTCTCCCCCCGCAACCCACCGCCCCCCACCCCTAAAAAAAAAAAGAAAAGAAAAAAAAACACAAATTCTGTTTTGGGCCAGGCTATTTATGGGCTCCTCCAATTTTTGGGTCTGTTTTGGGCTATTTAGGGCTAATCCAAGTCTTCTAGGCTGGTCAAGCAGACCAGGCCAGTTCAAAAGGGAGTCAAGTGGATAAACCTATTCTAAAGGTTCTTTGAAGCAAATTTAAGCCAAATTGTGCTGCCATGACATACAGTGAAACCAACACCATTTGATGTTCAATTTGGTCTATGCAGCTTAAATATTTATCTTAAGTTTTTCTTAACGTTTTTGATTTATATATCAAATAGGTTCATAAAAGTTATCCTTGTCAAGAAAAAAAGAAACAGGAATTGGGAGTTTTCCTATTCAGTTTAAGCACTCTATGGATGTATTACTTAAGCTCTCATTTGAACTTGAAGTCATCAAACAAAATTTGAATTCAATTGTCTGTCATTTCAAAGACAAGATTAAGAATTTGTTCTTATGAACTTGCCTTATTTAAACTAAGAATCATATTGTTGATCATGTTTCATGTATTTTGGATTTTTTTTTGTTACAAAGGTTAACGGCGCTTTTGTTCCTAAACTTAACAATTTGCACTCATGTGAGATAGTATTATTTAAACATGATTTCTTTATAAGTTTTCTTTTTTTTCGACACCTTTTTATAAGCTTCAGGCTTTTGTTCCTAAAGCTAACAGTTTGCACTCATGTGACATAGTATTATTTAAACATGATTTCTTTATAAGTTTGCATTTTTTTCAGCACTTTTTTATAAGCTTGGTTTTTAGAATATGTCAATTATTTCGCATTGAACACAATGTATTCAAATGAAGCACATTGTAACATTTCTTTTGAATTACTCGAATTATTGATGTTAATTTCAGTTCTTGCCCACAATTTACGAATTGATTTATACTAAATGCGCGTTAATTTCTTCTGATCGATATCCAAATGTAGGTGAATATCACAATGTCAATGATGTAAAGTAAAAGCAGCTTGTTAGAGTTTCATATGTTGATACATTGGCACCATATGTGAAATTGTGACAAGTGAATGATAGTTTTCACTTTGGTTATCAAATGTTAGCTTCTATAGTTGAATTGGCCCTTATGCCATGTGTCACAACCATTTCACCCAAATTTGATATGTAAACCTTCTTATAGGTAGACACATTGCTTCATTGTTTATCTCAATTGCTTTATAGGATTGCAACCCTTCTGCTAATTCATTGGTTCCTTTCCTATCTTCGTTGCCTTCTTGCTTGTTAGCTGGCCCTTTTTAAGTCCTTGACATAGCTACACTTGATCCTTTATAAGATTTACTTACTTTATGACCATGTACTTATGCCAGTGAGGTTTCAAGGTTCTTTGAGCTTTTTATTTGGCCTCTTCAAGTTTCTTTAAGCTTTCATTTGACCTCTTCAAGTCCAAGCACTTCATGGGCATTCACTGTTGTCTTAGTTTCTTGTTTAAGGACCAAGTTTGTGTTTGTCTCATTGGTTAGACTATTTATTTTAGTGCTTAATCGCTGTTGTAGGCGGTCAAAAATAAACCTTAACTCAAACTATATAGATAGGATGAGTCGGTTGAATCCACAGGGATCAATGGGGTTATGTTCACGTTTTAATTAGGATTTTGTTAGAGTTTTAGTTAAATTGCAAAAACTAAAAAAATATGAAAGAGTGGAATTATGATTGAAACTAGAAATATGAATTCAAATTAGATTAAAATTAAAACTAGTAAGCAAGAGATTAAGATGTCTTAGGGTTTCAATTCAGTTTTTAGTATAATATAAAGTATTTCTTCAATATACAATTATTAAAATTGTGATTGATCCTCGAGCATAACCTATCTTGCTGGACACGGATTGTGGTACCTGGATCCGTCCTTACATAGCCATAGGCTATTCGAAGTCTCAAATCATAAAAATAAAATAATCTATAATCAGATTCTGAGCATAACCTATGTCGCTGAGTACAAATCGTATCCTTAGATCATGACTCATCTCTATGTAGTCATAGGTTATTCAAAAATCTAAATTATAGTCTAAACAAGAAGCACAATACTTGAAGCAATGAAAAAGAATTTTATTTATGAAAAGAAAATCATTACAATCAAGCTTTAATTGCATAAAGAAAAATTATAAAATATAAATACTAAAAAAGCTCATCTACTCCCTAAAGATGAAGTTCCTTAGCTGCACATGATCCCTTCTCTCCTCCTCGCAAAGGCTTTTGAAGGTTTTCCTGGATTCTAGGATTGATTCTCAAAGTGGAGGATAGGAGCCTTTTATAAGTGTCAGTAGGGAGGAGGTTTTCATGATTTTTAGATCTGGGACTAAAGAAAAGAATAAAGGCTAGGAGATGGATGGATGAGATTGAAGAGTAAGAGAGAATGGATGGATGAGATTAAAAGAACAAAAGGCTTTCAACCCAAACTCTTCCTCTAAAATAATTTTCAAAAATATATTTTCTTTAAATCGTGCGACGTCCCTCTCGCATTTACACTCTTGATCCAGTGTCCGTTCTGCTCCTGGCTTCGTGTTAGCGCCCTGCACCGCTTCACCAAGCCGCATTTGTCCTTGGACTGCTCAAGCATAAACTCCCACCATTTTGGCCCAAAAACCCACATGTCTCGCCGTCGGCCATCCACGTGCACGTCTCCTACGTAATCCCTCACAAAGCCGCGTGCCCGTGTTCTTTTCATTTGGGTCTTCTCGCGTCTGCATGCACGTAGTGCGTCTCAGCACCCAGCAACCACGTATCGTGTCCAAGCCTAGCCACATGCCACGTTCAAGTCTCTATTTTTTTTTTTTTTTTGCCTTCGCATGCATGCCCATTCAAGCCTAGCACTCCCTCATGTTCCCAACAACTTTTCTCTCACCATTAAAAATCATGGGTCCTGCTCTTAATTCTCCCAAAAACGCTTGTCTCATAATTTCTTCTCAACTCTCCCAAAAACTCTCTCAAAATTTCTTCTCAACTCTCCCCAAATCTCTTGGCTTTTAATCCCGCATGGTCCGTGTCTAACGGGTGTTCGCTTCGCATACATTCTACATGGAGACCCCAGAATGAAGACTCAGACTTGCACATTACGGGCTTGGATTTGAGCTTTGTCTTGGGCTTATTAACTGCAAATGTTGGGTGTTGGGCCCTCTGCTGGTTGATTTATAAATAATTCATGAAAAAAAACATAAGAAGTATCAAATACGAATTAAATAGCATAAACTCTAATACTTCTTATATAATATTTATTGCATTGATCACGCACCTAACTTGAATTTTGCTCGTCCACGAGTAAAATAGAAAATTCAGAATGAGTGCCGAACTCTGTCTTAAATTAAAAGTTATCCTATGAACTCCTGAAGGCAGTTGATATCCGACTAGATCATTAAAGAGGTATGTCGTTGGATTATTAATTCGACAGTGTTAGTCCTAGAAACTTTTAGAGATCTTCTTTCACCAACTTTCCACTTTGCTCTTTAAGTACTCTAACTTGATGTGAGCTGGATTTATTGTCTTCTTGCAACTTAGTTTCTTTATTTTCTATTTTTTTTTCAAAAAGAGTTTAGTGCAATGTCTTAACCTCTTGAGCCTTCTAGCTGGACCCTTGTAGCAAGCTTTCGGCCAATGACTGTTAAACTAGTTGACTTTAGGGTATTAGGTGTAGAATACCTCTCGGACTTACTGACTCGAGTCCAAAAAAACTTATGAGGTAAGATTGACTTTGTAATAGATCTTTTGGCATCCCCCTCTTTTGACGTGAACCATAACGCTTACTTAGGCGAAGGATTCCGGTTACTTAGTAAGACAATGCTAAACATTTTTTTTTTCATTTTTCAAACAATAAAAAAGATTAAAGAAAGCTTTTACATACCTCGATCTTTCTACCCAACCCCCATAAAGTAGATTCTTCATCAAGATTAATGGACAAAAGGTTCTGGAATCACTCCAAATTTTTTTTTTCTAGTCTAAACCCTACCATTTGTTGGGTTTTCTTAATAATTTGCCCCTCAATATCTCTAAAGTTATCTAAACTGTTAATCACTCATTGATTAGGGTGCCTATTTAACTTCAAATTGAGACAAAATTTGGATATAGAAAATTAATTATATCTGACCATACTTGAGGACTTAATTAAATTAGTTTTTTTGCCCAACTTAATCAACATTGTCTTTAATGGAGAAAGGAAGAAAAAGAATGCAATAAGTAAAAAGGGACAGGAAGGAATACACCTTCCTAACTTAATGTGTTCTCGGTCCAGTGAAGTTTTTTAGATGTCCGTGAAGATTTGGTTCTCCCTCCAACCTAGCTATTTGTCTTTAAAAGAAAGTAAGCAAACTAAAAGGGTAAATTAAGTGCAAAAAGCTAGGTTGCCTCCTAGGAGCACTAAGTTTAAAGTTTTTAGCCAGACCATGTGGATCTTTCAAATGGTTCTAGATGATAGATCCACCAAATTGCTGGGTTCACCTAGCCATGGTGGATGGTTGGATGAAGTCCAATCGGTATTGTTCTGCACTAGATTTTCTTGATATTCTTCTTGTATACCTACATGACATATCTTCTGATTATTGGTAGCAGGAGGTGGCTTGGGTTGCAGGGTAGGTGTTGATTCTAGTGCAGGGGCTAGGATAATATCAAACGACTTTGAAAATGGCTCATGCTTTGTTATCCATGGTGGGTCTAACAGATCACTCGGCTTCTCTACGTCACCTGTTCAGTGCAATTCAGAAATTTGCATGAAGGATCCTTAGTAGAGTTTTCAGGACTAACTTGCTTAATGACTGCAGTTCTTAGTTCTTGAGGCAGCACTCGAGTTGGGCAGTCCATTATTGGGTCAGTGATTGTCCCTCTAATAACTTCTTCATATTCTTTTTGTATACCTACAATTTGGGCTTCTTGGTCAGAGGTTACATTAGGTTTTAGGAATGGATCTTTTAGCATAACTAGGAGTGGCTTTCATTCCAATGTAGGTGGGGCCTCCAATGAAGGAGATATAGGTGTGATAGGAGGGGGCATTTGCTCATATTTCATGGTCCATGAAGGAGCGGAAATGGATGGCTCTAATAGGGGAGTTCACTTCTTCTATGTAACCATCCATGTCAAAGTTGTCCATATCCAAATAAGCTAGATAGGCTTGCAGAAGGTCTTGTGAGGGTATGGCAGGGGTGGCTTCCTTTACAAGTCTCTCTAGTACATTCACTTTACTAAACTCATCACTTTGCAGTTCCATGATAACATTGAACACATTCAACCTTAGCTTTTTATTTCCAAACGATATGTCCATGGCTCCCATCTTACAATTAATGCAAGCATTTGCTTTTGCAAGGAAGGGTCAGCCTAAAATGATTGGGATTTGGCTAGGGTTGCTTCCAGATTCCATCTCCAAAATAAGGAAGTCTACAGAAAAGTAAAACTCATCCATCTTGACCAATGCATCCTCAATCATCCTAAGGGGTACCTTAACGGATCTATCAGCTAATTGTAAGGTAACCAGCGTGGATTTCAATTCTCCAAAATCAAAAAGTATGTAAACTGAGCTCGGGAGAAGGTTGACACTCGCCCCTAGATCTAACATAGCTTTCTTTATGGTCAGGCCCCTTATGACACAGGAGATGATAGGGGTGCCAGGGTCCTTAAGTTTGGATGGTGTGGCATATTGGAAGATTGAGCTAGACGGACTTTCTTGGAGGTGTGTGCTTTACATTTGCATTTTTGGGTGCATAAATTCTTCAAGAACTTGGCACAATTCGGGATCTGCTTGATGATATCTAAAAGAGGAAGGTTGATATGTACTTGTTTAAACAGTTTGAGCATTTCATTCATCTTGGCCCCCATTTGTCTAAAGGGAGGTGTTTCTAAAGCACTTAGGAATGGAACTCTAAGTGCAAGTGCTTGGAAAGTTAATTCATCCCTCTCCTTGGGGTCTTCCTTATTGTTAGGTAGTTTGGTCTAAGTTTGGGTTCCTAATGTATTGGCTCTTTTCGACTGTTCTAAGACCTTTCCACTTCTAAGGGTCATCATAGATTTAGCTTGCTCAGGAAAGGTTTCGTGGCCATTCAAGCTTTCAACCATATACTGCCCCCTAGGATTGCTTATGGGTTGGCTAGGTAGTTTCCCTTCCTCCCTTCTACTGATGGCATTAGCTAATTGACCTATTTGGGTCTCTAGCTTGGCTATCGATTGTGTGTGAGATTGAAGAGTTTGGAAGTAGGTTTCTATCCTTGCTAAAGCTTGTAGAACCTTTTCCTTGAAATCAGAACTATAGTTGCTAGGAGAAGGTTGAGGGGCGTCCTGATATTGAGGGTATGATGTGTTCTTGAACTACATCCCCTGATGATTAGGTCTGTTGGGAGCTGGGTTGACCACAGGTTGTGGTTTTCGAGAGAATTTTGGATGATTCCTCCAGCCTGAATTATACGTGTTGGAGTATGGGTCATTTTCTGTCTAGAAATAGTATGGGTTTGGGCTTGGTGGGCTTGCTCCTGTACAAGCTTAGGAAACTAATGTGCTATTGGGCAATCACCAATAGCGTGAGTAGGACTTGAGCAGATTATACAAACATCTTGTGACTGTATAGATGGGGAAGAGGTGTGGCCGACTTATAGTAGTCAATTGAGTTTCTGGGATAGTGCATCCATCTTATTACAGATGTCTACGGAGTGGCTTACTCATACATTCCACCTCTTTTGGGTCCTAACCTGGGATCTCTAGACATGGTAGACATGTAATGTAAGGAATTTTCGCTCAGATCTCAAATAACTGCCAAGCCTCATGCTCGCTTTTGAGCATGAATGTCCCACCAAAGGAAGAATCAACCATTTGTCTATGCTTTTCTGACAATCTATCATAAAAGAACTGGACCAGTTGCCATTTGGGTATGGCATGGTGTGGACACTTGCGGATGAGGTCTTTTGAGCTTCTTCCGAGTTTTATGGAACATTTTTTCCTCTAATTGGAAAAACTAGTTATAGCTTTTCTAATTTGGTTTGTTTTTCCAAGTGGAAAATATTTCTTGAGAAATTTTTCTTGTAATTGGTCCCAGGTTGAAATGGTCATGAAATTTAATGAATGTAGCCAATATTTGGCCTTATCTTTAAGCGAAAAGGAAAATAATTTCAATCTAAGGGCCTCATTAGAGAGATTTTGAATTTTGACGATAGAACATATCTCAAGAAATTTGTCCAGATATTTGTACGGGTCCTCATTACTAAGTCCATAGAAAGATGGTAATATTTGAATGACGGTGGACTTAATTTCATATTGAGTCGCTTCTATAGGAGGTACTTAGATATATGGAGAGTATGTATATGATGGAGTGAAGTACTCCCTCAATTGGCATGGTGGATTAGTCTCGCTATGTGCATCCATAGTTTTAGTATGGGTTACTGTAAGGGTTCTCTCGATTTCAGGATTTAGGGGTCGTAGTTCTGGTTGTAGTGATCTACGCTCAAGCATGCAACCATAAAATTAGGGTAACCCTGGTTTATATATTTGATTTTTTTTTTTAATATATATGAGAAGTGGAGAGAGGACGAAGGAGAGTTCTAAAGATGAGTCCTAAGAGAATCCTAGACCTACAGACGATAGATGAGAGTGTTTTACTTAGATTTAAATTTTTACTAGCACACAAGTTATAAACACAATAAAACTCTATTTAAGATTATCTTAGATCTAGACAGCTCTTAACTGCCAAGGTTGCCTTTGAGTCTTTAAGTCAGAGGCTAACCAACCAACTAGCCTGGCAAGTATTAAGTCGGTGGGGGTCCTATTGCTTTTCATGGACATTAATTAAAATTGGCTAGATAAGCGAATGGAACTAATTAAGTAACATTTTCCTTCGGGATTTTATCCCTGAACTACTTGCCCAGACATCAGTTAACTGATCAACCCTAACCCGATCCAACTCTTAGGGTCCCTTATCCTAGCGAACTCGTTTCTTAAGGGTCAACATCTAATTAATTTTAGATTAAAGGCTTAGGTTAATGCAATATGAAGGATGGTGGTTTGTGGGTCAAGGGTGATGAAATCCCCACCTTATGTTGATTAGGGTTTTGCCTTTAAGATAGTTTATGAAGATGCAATGCAATGTAAACAGAATGTCCAAACAAGTTAGTTTGATGTTTTAAATCTAAAAAAAGTCGTAATATATTATGCTGAATTTTATTATTATTATTATTATTATTATTATTATTATATATTTTTTTATGAACTAATTGTGCCAATGATCTTCGGCAACGGTGCCAAAATTTGACTGCTATCGTAGGCGGTAAAAAATGAACCTTAACTCAAACTATATAGATGGGGTGAGCCAAGGTTGAATTCACAGGGATTAATGGGGTTATGTTCATGTTTTAATAAGGATTTTGTTAGAGTTTTAGTTAAATTGCAAAAACTAAAAAAATATGAAAGAGTGGAATTATGATTGAAATTAGAAATATAAATTCAAATTAAAACTAGTAAGCAAGAGATTAAGATGTCTCAGGGTTTCAATTTAGTTTTTAGTATAATATAAAGTATTTCTTCAATATGCAATTATTAAAATTGTGATTGATCCTTGAGCATAACCTGTCTTGCTGGGTACGGATCGTCGTACCTTGATCCATCCCTATGTAGCCATAGGCTATTTAAAGTCTCAAATCATAAAGATAAAATAATTTATAATCAAATTCTGAGCATAACCTATTTCGCTGAGTACGAATCGTATCCTTAGATCACACGGCTCATCTCTACGTAGTCATAGGCTATTCCAAAATCTAAATTATAGTCTAAACAAGAAGCACAATACTTGAAGCAATGAAAAAGAATTTTATTTATGAAAAGAAAATCATTACAATCAAGCTTTAATTGCATAAAGAAAAATTATAAAATATAAATACTAAAAAAGCTCATCTACTCCCTAAAGACGAAGTTCCTTAGCTGCACATGATCCCTTCTCTCCTCCTCGCAAAGGCTTTTGAAGGTTTTTCTGGATTCTAGGATTGATTCTCAAAGTGGAGGTATAGGAGCCTTTTTATAAGTGTCAGTAGGGAGGAGGTTTTCATGATTTTTAGATGTGGGACTAAAGAAGAATAAAGGCTAGGAGATGGACGGATGAGATTGAAGAGTAAGAGAGAATGGATGGATGAGATTAAAAGAACAAGAGGCTTTCAACCCAAACTCTTCCTCTAAAATAATTTTCAAAAATATATTTTCTTTAAATCGTGCGACGTCCCTCTCGCATATACACTCTTGATACAGTGTCTGTTCCGCTCTTGGCTTCATGTCTGCGCCCCGCACCACTTTGCCAAGCCACGTTCGTCCTTGAACTGCTCCAACGCAAACTCCTACCATTTTGGCCATAAAACCCACACGTCCAGCCTTCGGCCATTCACACGCATGTCTCCCACGTAATCCCTCACAAAGCTGCATGCCCATGTTCTTTTCGTTTGGGTCTTATTGCATTTGTGCGCGTGCACGTCTCAGCACCCAACAGCCACATACTGTGCCCAAGCCCAGCCACATGCCACGTTCAAGTCCCCCTTTTTTTTTGCCTCCATGTGCATATCCATTCAAGCCCAGCACTCCCTCACATTCCCAACAACTCTTCTCTCATGATTGAAAATCATGGGTCCCGCTCCTTTTAATTCTTCCAAAAACTCTTCTATCAAAATTTCTTCTCAACTCTCCCAAAAACTCTCAAAATTTCTTCTCAACTCTCCCGAAATCTCTTGGCTTTTAATCCCGCATGGTCCGTGTTTAACGTGCGTCCGCTTCGTGTACATTCCACATGGAGACCCTAGCATGAAGACTCAGACTTGCACATTACAGGCTTGGACTTGAGCTTCGTCTTGGGCTTATTAACTGCAAATGTTGGGTGTTGGACCCTCTACTGGTTGATTTGTAAATAATTCCTGAAAAAGAACATAAGAAGTATCAAATACGAATTAAATAGCATAAACTCTAATACTTCTTATGTAATATTTATTGCATTGATCAGTGCTTCGTTGATATCACATAATTTTGTTTAGTAAGTAGTTAAGGGGGCGTTTGGTATGGGGTGATCCATCCAAGATCAAGGATTATGTGGGTGAAGGTAATAAGATCACCATGTTTGATTGCACCATGGTGATCTTATATGATAGTGATCTCAAATCACCCCCATTCATCAAATCAGTACCCAACTCAATGATGGGATACCAATCCTTGAGGTCGGAAATCCAAGATAACCCCCAGGCAATGATTTTGGGCTAAAATTTAAGAACAAAAATATTCCTCAATCTAGTTAAAAAAAATAGCATATCAATATACTGTTAATAAATTATATGAATATTATATATCTGATATTATATTATATTGATAATTATATATTATATTTATCATATATATCATATTATAATATATTATTAATCATATTATTATCATATTATGATTCAATGATACTTTTAAATTAATGTAAAAATATCTTATTGTACTTTATATTTATATAATAAAAGTGTTTAATATATTACTTCTATTTACCTAATTTTTCTAATCAAAATAAATATTTGTATTAATAAATAATATATTATAAGTATAAATGAAAATATTAATTCTATATAATAATTAATATATTTTATAGGATAATAATTAATAGGACTAATAAAAATAGTTTTATGGAATATATCATGGGTAGTTTTGGTGTTATATGATTGTTGATCTTGGATTTCCATGAAATACCAAATGGGTTACTCATAAATACTTGGGGTTTTTTAATCAGATTATCATAGGATTTGGATAACTGGTTATCTTAGATCACTATGGTGATTTCATTTGGATCACCAAATGCTACCTAAAAGGTATAGATCAAATCCAACAACTTGAATCATCAATGTCAGGCACCTGTCTTCCAATTTCACTTGACCAAATGCGACTTGGAATCTAGCTGGTGGATTCTATTCCACCCCTCCCACTTCTCTCTCTCTCTCTCTCTCTCTCTCTCTTACACGCACGCATGCATGCACATAAATACAAACATTTCTTATTCTACCTCTATGATGGTTGGATGTCCACACTGATGCCCACTTTGACTAGTAATTTGTTTTTGTCACAAGAATGACTGTTGTTTAATTTATCTTGTTTGTCTCATTTATTTTGGACTCAAATTTAATAAGTAAAAAATTTTATGTTGATCTACAGTGCAGATCCCTCTTGTTTCTGTCAATGATGATGGAAGAGTTATTGCTGTATCTGGTGAACTCCCAGAAGCAAAATCTAAACTAGAATTGGTCAATAAAGAAAAGAGGAAGCTATCAATTAGGAGCAAGCCATTTTCCTTGACATGCATACTTCACAAAAAATACGTCCTTGCAGACCCCAATGCAGAAGAAGAGTCTATCATGGATACCTCTATGACTGTGGTGTTAGATTCATTGGGCCAGCTTGTGTCAATATACAAACCAGGGGGAGCAGCTCTTGCCAACATGTCAACTATTAAGGTTTGTCAGCATGTCCCTCCTATCACTTCACCAAAGTAGAAGTTTAGGGCAATAAAGTTTTTAAGATATTTAAAACATCTAGTTGTCTAGAATCGTTAATTGACCTCTATGATGTGATATAGAAGACAATTGAAAAAAATGTTCATCTAAATGCACATTTTAAATTTAATAAAAAATAATTTTTAAGATCATAAAATGCATTTGAACAAATTTTGGAGTATGAAACATGATACAACTATTTATCTTACTGTTCAATACTCAACTCAGCCAAGCCTTAATCCCAAACTAGCTAGGGTTGGCTATTTATATTACCATCCAATGAAGATTGAATATGCTTCTAGTGACATCTTAAGAAAAACATGAACTTTGTTTTGTGGCCAGTTTTGTTGTTCTTTCATGCATGCAATGTAAATTCTGCATGACTGTTGGATATCAAGCAGGCAGAGGACATAAATCACTATGATATTCTATAATCGATTAAACTTATAGACTGTACTAGCATTCTTGATTGACATGTGATATTGGTGACTCACAATTGACCAAAGAATTACTTGAAAACTACTAATGCTTTTGATGCTTTGTAGGCCTGCATGGCAGTTACAAAGAGTAGAGTGAAGGAGCTAAACGGCATTTTGAACGAATCCCTTTCAGAGATGGAGGTTGACTAGTTTTTGATCAAACTGCTATTTTGATATATATATATTTGAATCTGTCAAGTAAAACTGATTTTTAAAAATTCTTTAGATCCTTGTTCTTTTTTTCTCACACTTCAGTTCAATTGGTCATGAAATTAGATGCCTTTGCCCTTTTCCAATCCAGTATAAACTGAGCAGATTCCAAATGGAATCGATTGGTTGATGTGGTGATTTATTTAAATGGTAGATTGAAACATTAAAGGAGTAGGAAAAATCAAAATTTATTAAGACTAAGCACTGGATAAGATTTGATCCGCATACTGCTCTTAAGTTTCTAAAATCATTTCATTTCTGCTGTAAGTTCATTCAATGTTTCAAGTTTCCATTTATGTCTTCTCTGTTTCCCTCTTATCCCTCTCATGCCGAGTATTTGGTGTTTGGATCATGCTCTTTATATGCCTTTATCTAGAAAAAAATGCTTAAAAAGCTTACCATTCATAGATTTCCTGGCATTTACTGTGAGGTTGAGTACTAGAATCATGTTCACTATCAATATATCCTTCTACCAGTCTCAGGAGAATATCAAAGAAATGGTGCTCTGATGCCCCAAAAGTCATGTCCGCATCATCAGGCATGGTTGACCTACAATAAAACACAAACTGAGATTTTGAGCTTCCTTCAATTTAATTTCTAGAAGGGCATGGAAAGAAAATAACTGATATGGAACTACTAATGGGTTGAAGCTAGTTTTCTGCAAGCTGTAATGTGCTTCAACCAAATATGAAAATTTTCTGTTATATGCTGGAAAATCTAGCTAGCGTCATAAAATTTTGTTTATCTGAAGTGGCTTCCATCTCTTCTGTCTACTTGTGACGCATACAGCTTCAAACCAAACTGTGGAAAGTCAACAGACATGCTAATTGTATCTTGAACGTTAGGATGGTTTAGTAGCCATCCACAAAGTTTCGGCCACCTCAGCTAATTGGTTGCTTTTTGAAACATAGGGAATGCTTGATCTTAAATTTCCGCTTATGGATTAGTCGTTTTCAAAATATAGGAAATTCTTTGCCATGAATTTCCACTTACCTTTTTGTCGAAAACAAATTTCCACCTCTGTTTCACGTACGTTTCAACATGGACGGCTGCCTCTTTGAGATGGTCTCTATTGATTATCGTGAAGATAGTGGGGCAGCGCCACCTATCATTTTAAAGAATTGATGGGATGGGACAAACTAAGTAAAAGAATCAAAGATTAATATGCTAGTTCATCAATATGAGCTTTTCAAGATTGAATCTATTGAATCAATCATTTGATTCATTGTCACTAATGGTTTGAAAAGTTTTCAAAAAATATATTCTAAGAGTGATTTGGTAAGAAAAATTTTTAGGTCTTTGTCAAAATCATGCATGAAAAGTGAAGGCCATTACAATACAAGAGGCAAAGGACTTGAATAAGCTATCATTGTAAGAGCTAATTGGATCATTAATGATATATGAATTAATAATGAGGCAGCACAATGAAGATGAAGGTTGAAAGAAGAGGACCATCATTCTCAAATCTGTGATAATTGATGAAGAGGAAGATGAGTCAATTGATAAAGATGATGAAAATGAGGGCATAGCACTATTCATGAGGAAATTTAAGAAATTTATAAGGAGAAGAAAGCAAGGTTTTAAAAAAGAGTCTCTAATCAAAGGTGAATCAAGTAAAGATAAGAAAAGGAAAGAGAGTAGCCATTATGTTTCGAATGCAGAAAACTTGGACACTTAAAGGCTGATTGTCCCAATTTGAAAATAAATTTCAAGAAAACCAAGAAGAAAGTAATGATTACTACTTGGAGTGATAGCGATGAATCTAACTCTGATGAAAAGAATGAAATGTTGTAAACTTGTGTCTCATAGTACAAGAAGATGAGATAACTTCTAAAATAATTCCAGACTTTACTTTTAAGGAACTACAAGATGCATTTTATAATTTAATGAAAGAATATCAAAAAGTAACTAGTAAAAATAAAAACCTAAAAATAAAGATTAAAACCATATCTAAAGAAAAAGAAGAAATCTTACAAAGAAATAAACACTTAATAGAAGAAAATGACTCATTAAGAAAGGAAGTTCAAATGTTGAAACCTTTGGTTGATAAGTTTATATACAGTTCTGAAAAATAAAAAATAATTTTAAATAATCAAAAGACAATCTATGATAAAGCTAGAATAGATTTTAATCCCAACAAGAAGCAAAAATTCTTAAAAAATTACTACACTAGCTCATCATCATCATACTCCATTTCACACATTACTTGCTTCAGCTGCGGTAGAGTAGGACATAAAGTATATGCATACAACTTAAGAAAATCTGATGAAAACATAGTTAAAAAAATTTGGATTCTAAAGAAAATCATAAATGCTAACCCTAAAAGATCCAAGAAGACTTGGGTATCTAAATCAGTCATTTGTCTATTTTATAGGAATGTCTTGCAGCCGATAAAAATGAAAGAGCATGGTATCTAGATAGCGGCTATTCAAGATATATGATAGATGATAAAGCATAATTTATTAATTTTGAGAAAAAGAATGGAGAAATAGTAACCTTTGATGACAATGAAAAAAGAAAAATCATTAGAATTGGTAAAATCAAAATCACTTCTTCTATTTTTTTGAGAATATTTTACTTGTTGATAACTTAAAGCATAATTTATTAAGCATATCAATTATGTGATAAAGGCTTCAAAGTTATATTTGAATCATCTTTATATTTAGTCACTAGTTTCTTTGATGATAGTATCAAGTTCATTGGATATAGGCACGAAAATATTTACATGGTTGATCTTGATGAGATAGCCATGAAGTATGGCCAATGTCTTATTATTAAAGACTAAGATCAAAGAAACTACTTAGCTATGGCATTATAGATTAGGTCATGCAAGCATGCACACTTTATCAAAATTAATTGTAAAAGACTTAGTTAAATGTTTGCCTAAATTAAACTTTGAAAATGATCATATTTGTGATGTATGTTAATTTAGTAAACAAACGAGGGAGAGTTTCAAATCTAAAAATGTTATTTCAACCTCTAGACCTTTTGAATTAATTCATATGGACTTTTTTGGATCTACTAGGACCTACAAGCATAGGAGAAAAGAAATATAGACTTGTGATCATAAATGATTTTTCTCACTTTTTTTGGTTCTATTTTTGGTATACAAAGATGAAGCATTTTTTACTTTTTCAAAATTCTATAGAAAAGTTTCAAATGAAAAGAACTCTATAATTATTAAAATCTATGACCATGTTACTGAATTTGAAAATCAAAACTTTGAACCTTTTTGCAATGAGAATGGAATAGAACATAATTTTTCAGCTTCAAGTACACCCCAACAAAATGGTGTTATTACGAGAAAAATAGAACTTTGAAAGAAATGGCTAGAACTATGTTATGTGAAGAAAGTCTTTTAAAATTTTTTGGGTTGAAGCTATTAATACTACTTGCTACATTTTAAATCATATTTTGACCTATCCCATTCTCAAGAAAATCTCCTATGAACTTTGGAAAGATAGAAAACCTAATATTAACTATTTTCATATATTTAGATGTAAATATTTTATTTGGAATAATAAAAAAGATAATCTTGAAAAGTTTGATGCTAAGTCTGATGAGGGTATCTTTCTTAGATACTCTATATCAAGTAAAGCATACAGAGTTTTCAACAAATGCACCTTAGTTGTTGAAGAATTCATTTATATTGTTTCTGATGAAACTAACAAACTATCATCGAGAAAGAAAGATATTTTTGATGATAATGCAGGAAGCTTAGAAAAAAAAGTAAAAGAACTTAACTTAAAGGACAAATCTGATTATAATGAAGAAGAAAAGTCAAATAACAATAACTATGAAGAAATCCAAGAAGGTATGAACCAAAAACATCAAGAGCTATCTAAAGAATGGAGGTATGCCAATAATCATCCTAAAGATCTCATAATTGATGATCCATCTTAAGGAGTAAGAACTAAATCAATTTTAAAGAACATCATGATTATCTTGCTTTTGTTTTTCAAATAGAATCTAAAACTACTGAAGAAGCTAAAAATAATTTTAATTGGTTAATTACCATTCAAGAGAAATTAAATTAATTTGAAAGAAATAAAGTTTGGATATTAGTTGATAGACCATTTGATCACCTAATTATTGGCACTAAATAGATATTCAAAAATAAACTAGATGAAAATGGTAATGTAATAAAAAATAAAGCAAGACTGGTTACTAAAAGATATAATCAAGAAGAAAGAATATATTTTGATGAAACATATGCACCTGTGCTAGAATAGAAGCCATTAGATTGTTACTTACTTTTGCTTATTATATGGATTTCAAATTATATTAAATGAATGTAAAAAGTATATTTCTAAATGATTTTATTTTAGAAAACAAATTTATGGAACAACCATTAGGTTTTGAAAATCATACTTTTTCTAATAACATTTTCAAACTTAATAAAGCAATGTATGGTTTAAAATAAGCACCAAGAGTATGGTATGATAGACTAAGTTTCTGCTCAACAATAACTTTTTTAAAGGTAGTGTAGACACTATATTATTTTTGAAAAGAAAGAAATCAGATCTACTTATTGTTCAAATATGTGTAGATGATATTATATTTGGTTCTCATAATAAAAATCTTTATCAAGAATTTGCCAAGTTGATGCAGGGTGAATTTGAAATGAGCATGATAGGGGAACTAACATTTTTCTTGGGCTTCAAATCAAACAATCAAAGGAAGAAATTTTTTTTTCTAAATCAAGTACATTCTACAAATACTAAAAAAGTTTGGGATGGAGAATGCAAAGACAATTGGCACATTCATGAGCCCATCATGCAAATTAGATAAAGATGAACATGGTAAGAGTATCAATCAAAAATTTTATAGAGGTATGATTGGCTCTATACTATATTTAACTGCTAGTAGACCAGACATACTTTTTAGTATTTGCACATGTGCTAGATTTCAGTCTGATCTTAAAGAATCTCATATGATTGTTGTTAGAAAAATCTTAAGATATTTGATAGGAATACAAAACTTAGGATCATGGTATTCTAAGCAAACCTTAATTAATTTAATTAGATTTTCTAATGCTGATTATGGAGGTTGTAGAATTGATAGAAAAAGTACCTCCAATACATGTCAATTTTTTAGGTTAAACTTAATTTCTTGGTTCTGTAAAAAGCAAAATTCGATAGTATTATCTATGGCCGAGATCGAGTACGTTGCAATCGGAAGTAACTGTGCTCAACTTCTTTGGATTAAGCAACAACTTAAGGATTATGGCATTGAATAAAATAAAATACTTTTAAAATATGACAACATAAGTGCCATTAATTTAACTAAAAATGTCATTCAATATTCTAGAATAAAATATATTGAAATTAAGTATAACTTTATTAGAGATCATGTTCAAAATAGTGACATTGTACTTGAATTTATTTTAACTAAAAATTAATTAGCTAACATTTTCATAACACCTTTAAATGAAGATAGATTTAATGTAATTAGAGGTTAGTTAGGAATGTGTAATCCTTTCTAAATGAAAATCCACCTCAACATCCTTTTTTATTCATGTATTGGTTGACTTGATCCCCTCTTTTTAAAAATTTAATTGAATTAAATTCAAATTTTTTTTTGTGGCTCAAGTTGTCTCGACTGTACCTTCGAGCTAGCTCAGCTATTGAGCTGACCTGAATAGGGTTCGAGCTTGCTTGATGGTTCGGGACCTAGTTTTTACTTAAAAACTATCTGACCTTCCTAAAATCCTATTCATGATTTTGAGCTTGCCCCACCTCAACCTTTTCCCATTTCCATTCCTAAACCCTCCAAAACCCCATTCCTTCTCCATCTATCTCCTTAATCCACGAGAATCTGAACAATGGCACCAAAAACCTGCACGTCAGTTCCAAGAAGCGCTGCATAGAGGAACAACCCGACGTCCGCTCAAAGAAGAAGAGACTACAAGCAAGCTTTGCACCCTCTGCTTCTCCGAATCAACCTTCCATGGCATCATGAGCTGTTACCATAGGAAGAAAGGTCAATTTTGAGTTCTTGGACCAAGAAAATTTTTGGATTGGGTCTTGGATTAGGCAACAAGATTGGAAAAAGATATGTTCATTGGATGTACCCACTTATCCCACCTTGTAAGGAAATATTTTGAAAATTTAAAAATTGGTTCAGATTCCATTTGGTTAGAAGTGAAAGGAACTAAGATTATCTTGGATCAAAGGATGTTAGGGCATCTCTTGCAAATGCCATAAGCTAGAATTCGGGCTGCTGAACTAAAAAATAATTTTAAGGGATTAAAAAAGCTACTAGGCTAAGATAATATGGATAACTTAAACATTCATAATGCTAATCTTCTACTAGTAGAACTGAAGCTTCTTCACAGCATATGATGCAGGATCTTTTTTTCTAGGATCGGCAGATTTGACTGGTTATCTTCAAGGGACATAGCTGTGATGGTACACTTGGTTGAAGGAACTACGATGAATTTATCTTTTATGATGATTGAACAGATTAAGAGTGCAGCTGGCAAATCAAAAGGGAAAGCCTGCTTGCCTTATGGCATGGTATTCACTTTATTATTCACTGATGCAAGCATTGACTTGGATGGGAAGGATTCCAAGTCACTCTTGCACACTGATTATTACACCATTCAGCCTCTTTATCGGATGAAATTCAAAAAGAAAAATGCTGTAGGTCAGGAAGACTGAAGGAGTGTAGCCTTATATGTCTGGATCATCTTCCTCTCCTTCAGATATTAGTGGGCCATCCTCTCCTGCACTTGTTGCTCCTCATCGTCACCAGTACCGGCACCAACACCTAGTTCAGTGGCTAGAGAGCATTACCTTGGACCCTCTATTTTTCTTCACACACCTGCTATGTTTCTTAGTTTCTCTGCTAACAAAATTGTGGAGCAGGTAGAGCAGATATCTAAGAAATTGGAAAACATGTTATTTGATCTTAAACTATAGATCACTCAGAATCTAGAAGAGTGAGAGTTTCATCTGAGGAATAGATTGATATGCTCAGTCAGCAAATTACTAACCTATCTCAAAGGTTGAAAATTTAGAAAAGGAGCATAATGGATCTTCTGGATAGATTGAGCGATTAACTAGGGAGGCTGCCAAGATTGCAAGAAGAGTTGAAGAGCTAGTTATGACTCAGCATGGCAGTGCAGAGGTCATCATCGCTGCACTTCGGAGAGTTGAAGCGAAGATTAGTGACCTGGGCTCTCGAATTTTCCCTCCTTTCTTTCAGCTTAGATCCTTCCCTAGCCAACCTCAACCATCTTCTATCAGACTCCCCTTCAGTACCACTGTTAGATCTGGCACTGGTTTTCCTATTGCTCGTCTCAGGTTCTTTGCAAGATCTTAAAGCAAAGAATTTGCACCTTCCACCTCCTCCTCTGGTCCCATAATTGAATTTCCCCCCTCAGACAAGGAATAGCCATCCTTGGACCTAGTTCTTATCTTACTTTGCTTTAGCTTTTTTGTTATGTTTTAAAATGTAATTGAATGTTGTATTATTTGGTTGGTATCTTTTTGTAAACAATACAAACAAGTAATGATCAATGAATGTTTACTTCAACTTATATTAAATGTTTATACTATTTGTATTGCTCTTCTAAATGTTCCTTTTGATGATTGACAAAAAGAGGGAGGACTATTTGAGCATATTAATTAAAACTTAAATTGAATTAAAATGTTAATGAATGAATGAATTGACATATTATTGAGAGTTAAGAATTTTCAGATTTTATAAAATACATTCATTAAGGGTGAGCTAATAAAAAATTCATATATCTTAATTTTGTAAAGAATACATCTTTATCTAATAGCTTATCAAATAAAAAATTACTTGTGCATGTTGAAATGTAAAACTTTACACTGTATATCTCTTCACTTTAAATAATTTCTTTTAATATATATATATAGCCATATGCTCAACATTGTCCTCATCAAAAAGAGGGAGAATGTTGTCTCCAGAATTGATTTTGATGATTACAAAACATTGGAGCATAATTTTACACCAACATTTTTGAAGTATGTCAAAGAATATTTTTTTGTAGAGGAAAATAGCTATTGAAAGACTCCATATTTAATTGAAGATTAATTGAGTCAAGTGAAACCATTTTTGAAGAATTTTGGTTCAAGAAAAGTCATCCCAAAAAATCTAAGCTGATCCATCCAAGAATCGAGCCAGCTCTGGCATAGCACGCTCTTGATATATTGGTTTGGTACACAACCGAACCAGCTCTCTTAGAGTTGTAGAAAAGCTATTTTTCTATTTTGCTATTCAAGCTAACTCAAAGCAAGATCGAGCCAGCTCTCTCAGGATGGTAGAAATGGTGTTTTTGGATTCTACTGCTTGAGCTAACCTGACACAAATTTGAGCTAGCACTCTTAGTGGGATAGAACATTGCTTTTTGAAGAAATGCTGATTGAGTTGACCTGAGGCCAGATTCGAGTTAGCTCGACGAAGTCTGACAGTCATAAATGGCTAGAATCAAGATCAAATTATCAAAATCTTTTTGAAAATAATTTATGGATAAAAAAATATATATAAAAGGATAATACCATTCAAGCACTATTTATTATGAAAGAAAGCACTTTGAGTAAAATTAGCCTCCAAGAAAATTTACCAACTCCCATTCAATTCTTTCTTGAGTTTTTTGAGTGCATTCAAAATGGAAAGAGAGCATTCTTCATCTGCATTCAAAGCATCCTCAAAAGAAAAGCTACAACAACAACAATTCAATCAGAATAGAATTTTTAATTGTTATATTTATTTCTACTTCAAATCTGTTGTAAAAATTTTAGCAGGGGCTAAAACTTGAAGGGATAAAGTTGTACTAAACTTGGATTAGTTTGGAAGAACCATGGTAAAAGCTTATAAAGGTTTTGATTGGTTGACCTAAAATAAAATCAATTAGGTTTGTTTGTGAGCCCGGTGAAAACAAACATGCTATAATCATGTGATTATAGTAGAAATTCCTAAGAGATCGCTTGGGAAGTGGATGTAGGTGCTAGAGGTGCACCAAACTACTATAAATCTGCTATATTTATGTGTATACACTTTTTCTCTTCTGTTGCTTAATTCTTTTACTCTGTTGCTCACTTCATCTTCAGCATACTTTCACTTCTACACTGTACACTATTGCTTAGGCTTGTTAAAAATTTTAATAATCTAATTCACCCCTCCTCTTGGGTTGTCTAGTTGGATAACACTCCCTCCTCTTTTTTAGCTGATAGAGCCACCTTAGCCCAAGTCTAGCTGTCCAAAACCCCCCCTTTTTTCCATCTTGCTTTGTTTCGGCCTAATTTTATGGCTTTTGAAATGCCAGAAAGCTGCTGCTATCAACCAAGATTTGTCACCTCCATTGATCATTGGTGAGCTCCTTTTCCCTCTCTTCTATTCTCCTTAGACTCGAGGCCTACTTTTTTAGATTATTTTAACCCATTTTAAATCCCTATTTTTTCTATCATTTGGTCTTGTTCTCGAGCCACCATAGATTGGTGACCACCCCATCGCCATGGCTGGTCGACCGTGAAGGATTCTCCTCCTCCTCTCCTCCTTCCTCTCTTTCTCTTCTTTCCCCTCCATTTTCTTCTCACTTCTTTATTTATTTAATTATTTAATTAATTCTATACATCTTTTTTTCTCTCTCTATTTGTTAGTCTCTTGATTTGTGTAATGGATTGAACCCTGACTCAGATCCAACCCAAACCAATTCTTTCTCTCTTTATCTCTATGCCTATTGATCTATCCAAATTAAGCCTAAACTTTTAAATTTTTTTGATAAGATAGAATTACAGATCCTGAGATTTGACATGGCCAAATCTATCACATAAAGGTTTTGGTTTTAGGATTGATGAAATTTTATGAAAATCTAAACTAAATATTGTAAGTTACCTCTACCCCTAATATATCTTATTTGATTTCTATATTTATCTATTACATGGTATTCTATTTAAAAAATTAATTATGTTATTTGTTCTATATGAAAATAAATTATGAAATATTTGATTGCATATTCATGTTTATTGAAAAAATAAATTATTTTTTTGCATCAAAATATGTTGTGTATTTCATTGCATCGAAATGTGTCATGTGGGTATCAATTTATTGCTTTTTAATCTGACTATGATCACACAAATTCAGGATCTAGATGCCTTTTGGATCTCTAGTGGGGCATGTTGAAAAATATGTCCCAAAGTCAATCATCAGTCTATTGATGATTATGCTAATCTTATAAATATAAATAATTTATTAATAAATAAAATATTTATTCTAATATTTTTCATCATAAATTTATATTTTCTAATGAACTTCTATATTGTAATAAAATTCTTAGGACTATTTAAATTTGATAAAGGAAGAATTTATTGATTAGTCCTTAAAATTATTCGTAATCAAATGATATATTGTTAATCAAGATGATAATGTTTATTGAGTATAGATCATTGTGTGCCATATAGATTGGTTATCCTCTTAACCAAGGAGTATAGAGATATTGGTATGGCATACAGATAAGATGTAGGGGTATATCTGTTAGATGTGTACCCTAAAAGTTAGATTGACTAAATACTTATAATACACTTCTAGAGGGAATTTTATAATTTTGACTATAAATTAATAAAAAAATTATTTTCTATCATAGTATGTATATTTAAAGTGTCTATGATACATCCTATGAGTCAATGGTAATGATAATTCATATTTTTAAGAGTTAAAAATATGGAGAATGAGGAGAAGACTGCTTTTATTACTAACGATGGTCTTTACTATTACAGGGTCATGTTAGATATGTATGCCCTAGAAGCCAGAATTGATTGACACTTGTAATATACTTCTAGAGACAAAATTATAATTTTGACTATAAATAATAAAATAAATTTTATTCTATCATAAATGTGTATTTAGTATCTGTGATACATCCCTTGAGTTAATGGTAATGATAATTCTTATTTTCAAGAGTTAAAAATTTAAGATAAAAATTTTTATTATTAACTAATAAAATGCTCCCGACCATAGGATCATCATGAGGATGGTGAGTGATTCGGAAGGTTGGTGTACAATTGCTTCTTTATAGTAGATGAGTCTTGAGTCTACGGTGTAGAGACACTAGAGCGAGAGTACAGATACTCGTTAGAGAATGAGGGCACTGAGCATGATCACCTCGAGTAGTCATAAGAAAGTCTACCTTCTCATCGATGACTGGCTCGAAGCTGCAGTGGTGTGTCTGGTTTTTTGACCTGAGGTGCATCGGCAGTTTACCTTGAAGGTGTTATAATTTGACTACATCATGACTCGATCTCCTAGCCATTCAAAATTGTGAGGTGTATGTTGGCATACTATCTACCTCGATGGATGAGGAGCAGCTCTATGATAATCATGAGAATCAAGTACTTAAGCCCATGGCCATGGCAGAGTGAAATAATAGAAAGAGTTTCTATTAAGGTTTTCACATCGAAGTTGAATCGAATGATTAAATCATATGACGAAAATTAGGATTTGACGAGTTCACCTTAACCCTAATCTGATCGGAGTTCAGGATAGAAGAACTTAATCACTCAGGTAGCTATACCGAGAGGTTCATTTTCATTTTTGATGGATTGTCACCATATACTGCTAGGTATCATTGGTGGATTTTGGAAGCAATTAGAATGATTTGAATGATCGATCATTCTAGTTGTATGAATCAGAATAAATTTTGATCCATCAGAAGATGTTTTGATGATGTTGATAATAGAGATCACGACATATCCCATTACCATACAAAACTGAACCTAACTGGATTACACAAATAAGGGTTTGGATCTGGATATTATTAATTGGACTAATCCAGTTCAATTGATCTAAATAAGATTTAATTAGATTCAAAAAAATTATGCTAGCACACGATTGAGCCTAACGTTCTTTTTCTACTATCATTAAAAGCTATCTCAACTGAGCCAAATATGTTTGTGCTCACTCAAGTACCTTTACTTGGTCTGACTAGAGCTTGTCCAGGTCAGAAAAAGATTGTCTTAATTTATGAGATAAATTTGAGATAACACCTGTCATTTTTCATCACCTGCTAATTTTTATCTTTTGACTTTGGTCAAACATTGACTTTTGATACTTAAACATCTGTCCATGTGTTATGCACCCATAGGAGAGCAGATAGAGGCTTGTCCCCTTGCTAGAAATTAGAAAGGAGGTGCATGCCTAGGGAGGCGTGTGCCCATGGATAGGGATGCCTGGAGTTTGATACGGATGGGACTCCAGGTTGCTTCTTGGAATCAACTTAGGTTGGCGCCTAAGACTCAACTTTGATCAGTCTTGGTGCTACCTAAGGATGATTTAAGGAGGCTCTCATATGATTGGATCAGTTGATGTCATTCCATCAATCAGATTTAGATCTAATTGTATGAAGTAACATGATTGGCTCGGATGATGTGGCACTGCATGGCGCAGTAGGATCTATATAAACCCTGTCTGTGTCTAGCTTTAAAAGAGTTCTCTCTTAGCCCATACCCTAAGACTGCCACTCTCCCTCCTCTATGCCATCTTCTAGTCCTCTCTCTCCTCTCCATGCTCAAGGAGATTTGGGCTCCAGTTTGGTGCGATCCAGGCAAGAGAAAAGTGACGAAAAAGAAAGAAGGTAGCACTACTGTAAGACATGATTTCAGATATTCAAAAGGAGTTTTGAAGATTCTCTAAATTAGATTCAGATCTAATATTTGGAGAGGTGATAATGATGAAAAAGATTTTCAGATCCAGCTTGAGTGGATACCGATAGAGGTCAGACGCTTGCGTGGCTAGATCCAGAACCTCAGATAATCAGTAGGATCATCAAAGGATAATCTGATTACCCAACATTAAGGTATAAATTAAATTAAATTTAATTTAATTTATTTTTATTTATTAGATCTATAAAATCAGATCTGAAATATCTTAAATCTGATCTGGATTCATAAAATTTTTTTTTGAAATATCTCTCTTGATCCAATCAGATCTGAATGAACTTGATCCAAAAAATCAAAATTTTTTCTTCAACTGGTATCAGAGCCAGATTCTAAAAATTATTTAGATCTAATTTAAATTTATTTTTGATCTAATAAATAGGAGATTTGAGATGTTACATGAGATATGATTAGATCTAAAATTAAAAAAATTAAAATTAAGTAATTTAGATCTAACTTTTAAAACATGCATGACTAGTTAAATAGAACTATTCTATACAAAGTCTTGCATGATCATAATTTAATTTGATTAAGTTATAATTTTAAATCTATTTATTTACTATTTTTTAATATTATAATTATTATAATAAGATCTAAAAAATAAAAAATAAAATTATTTAATTTTGGTTCATATGAGATATGATGAAAGCATGTTTAGATTAGTTGTAGAATAGTTCTACATAATTATCTAGATTAAAATTTATTTTGATATGATTAATTTAAATTTAATTTTTTAGATAATTATGAAATAATTTAGATCTAAAAATATGCATGAAATGATACATGAGATGTATGCAAAATATGTTTATAGTTAGATCAATTTTTGTATATGAGATATATGATGCAGATCTAACTAGTTTTGTATATTTCTGATTAAGGCATTTTCCTTGATCGTTCGGTCATAAGAACAAAGTAGGATTTAAATATCCTCTTCTTTCATTCGATGGGGTATTCTTATGATGTGTAGGAGTGCTGCGCATTCATCCTTAATAAAAAATCAAGAACTTACTTTCTGCAAAACCCTAGATCCTAAAATCCTAGAATTTTATTTATATGTTTTGTTTGTGAACCCTGAACTTAATTAAGAATTAAGGTTATTAAATATTTATAAGGTCTAAAATTAAAAATTTCAGATCTAAGACATATTCATAAAATTGGATTTGGACTTGGATAGCTCAATTAGGTCTAAGCGGTTGATCAAACTGAATCAAGAGTTGGTTAGATGGGATCAATAGTACTTAAATTGACCAACCTAATAGGATTGTCTGGATCAAGATCGAGTTACGTGAGTGATCAATCAAGCTAAGACCTAATTAGGCTCAGTGGTTAGAGTCTGGATTGTAGGCTAACCCGATTGATTTTGGCTCAATAATTTGGTATCTAAGGTAAGTTTAGTAGATACGATCGACTGATTTTTAATTGGGAGCTACTCGACTTGAATACATTCTTATCTAGTTAATGGCATATCCCTTCCATTGGTCTCACTTACCTGACCATATTTATTGGCTCAGTTCTGATCTGAGGTGGTCAATAATCCAAACTAATCTATGCCACTAGGTTAGTCATAATGGTTATATGATAGAAATGCGATATTATCGTTAAGACACCATATTTATTAATTTAATCCAACTTCTTAAAATAATTAAAAATACATAGATAGCAGTGAGTCGGGTCGAATCTACAGGGAAGGTAGAGTTTTAGATTTAAAATCTTTAATTTTTTTTAAAAAAAAAGATTTAAATTTTGGAATCAAAGTGAAGTCAAAAAATAAAAAGAATGAAAATTAAAAGGTGCAAAAATTTAAACTTGGTACTAAGATCTACTAGTTAGATCTTAGCATCTACTTGCAATAAAATAAAAAGTAATAATTAAAGTACAAAAATTAAATTATAATAAAAATAAAGAGCATAAAAATAAATATTACATTAATTAAAATTTTAAAATTTAAATACATGAAATTTTAAAAAAAATTAGCCTAATCTTTGATCTTGGATCGACATGGGTGGAAAGATGGTATAGAAGCCCAACTTTTTTTTTCGACACCAGTTGCCTCGAAGCAGCCATTAACCCAGAGCCTGGCTTCATCCTGTACCAAAGCTTCATCTTGATTGGTGATGTTGATTTCTAGAGGCCTGGGATCCTTTTTATAGACCTAGGAGGGCTGGAGAGTTTTCTTCTAGACAATGTGGGACTAAGGATCTCTTTGATCATCAAAATATGAAGAAATTTGAGTGAAAATTAGATTAAAAAGAATTCTGAATGAATTCTGATGGTTTTGATGAAATCTGGCCATTCAATAAAAATCCAATGATCCAAAAATTATCAAAATCGGATGTGTATCAGCTCAGATCAAGTCAAATTAATTCTGGCCATTGATCGCACGTTGATGGAGGAAATCTGGCCGTTAATCATGCGTTGGGAGTCTTGATCACTATCGGGAGCTTTTTGGACCGTTGGATCTTCATCAGCTAATTTTTTGGCCATCGGATTATACCAGATCGCTGAAGGAATTCAAATCAAATCCAGAAATAACCACTGCCATCCGATCTTGACCGCAATCAACCACAGCCATCCGATCGTGCAATTACTATTCCCATGGATGCATGGACCGATCGTACGATACACTATAGCCAATTAGCGCTCCTGTCATCGAGTGAAAAGACCAAAATGCCTTATGAGCCATGATAGATTTTCTGTGAACATTTTAAGGGTCTAGGTCCACCACGTGTCGCGTCGTGATTCACCGATGTCTGCTGAGCTGGTGGTCCATGCCTGGATTGTGGACCGACTGGTGGTTTTTGTGATTGAGTTGGCTTTGACGGCTTGGCTTAGCTTGGTGGCTTGGCTTGCGGAGCCGACTGAGCCATTTTTCTTTTTTTATTTAATTTTTATTTCTTTTATCTTTAGAAATTCATATCTTCTCTGTTTTAGCTCTATTTTGCTCGAAACTTATTTTGTTATGATCAAAAAAATAAGCTCTTTCTATTGATTATAAAATTTTATTTTTAAATTTTTATTATTTTTTAATTAATTTTTTAATTAATAAAAATATGAATTTCTCAAAAATATATATAAATTGATCATTAATTTTTAAAAATTAATATAAATTAATTGATAAATTAATATTTTTATTGATGAATTTATGGTATTTATCACACCCCCCAACTTAAGCTTTGCTCATCCTCGAGTAAAGAAAGAATTTAGTTTTAAATATCTTTTAACTTTAGAGTTTTAAATTTTACCTTAGTAATTTTCAAAATGGTCATTGATATTCAGTAGAGCTTAAGTGAGATATATCATTGGGATATTAATACTTATCAATAAAAAAATTAAATAAAAAAATTAAATTTTTCTAAATTTTTTCTAAATTATTCTATTTTTATCTCTGATTTGTCTAAACTTTCGTATAGACAAGTGTATTGCTACTTCCGTCCTTCATTTATTGATTTTTATTTTTATATTGCCCAATTTTTGATGTGAATATCATTGCTTACTTAGGCAATGGGATCCGATTACTCGATGAAAAATCAATATTTTTATTTTTTTTATTTTTTTTAAATATTATACCATTATTGAGTGTCTTAATCCATTAAGCTTTCTATTTGATCCATGTAGTGAGTCTTAGGCCAATGACTCTCAAACCAGTTGATTTTAGGACACTAGGTATAGAATATCCCTCGGGCTTATTAGCTCAAATCAAACAGACAACGAGTTAAGACTAGCTTTACAATGAGCTTCTTTGTCCTTCCTACCTTTTGATGCGAAACTCAATGCTTGCTTAGGTAAAGAGGTCTGGTTACTCAGTGAGAAGTATTTAAAAATTATTTTATTTAATTTTTTATATAAAAATTATTTTATTTAATTTTTTATATGAAGAAATGTATAGGCCTACACAAGCATATAAAAAGTAGACTTTTCTTTGATGCTAGTAGAAAAAATTAGAAATGCTCTAAGAAATTTTTTTTTATATTCTAGACTTAATTCTTTATTGAATTTTTTTAATACTTGATTCCTTAATATCTCATAGATTTTTTGATTTGTGCATCAATTTTCTTTTAAAAATGCTTAGTTTAATTCGATTCTTAAGCATAATCAGGTGTCTAAATACTAAATACTAACTTTTTTGAGTACTTAAAATTTTAAAAATTTTATTATTTTCCTCTCAACTTAATCGATATTATCCTCAATAGAGAAGAAAAAATAAAGGGTGTAATAAAGAATATGAAAAAATATACCTGACTTAGTATATTTTTGGTCTAGCACATCTCTTTGAAAATTTGAGCTCTCACTCCAACTTATTCAAATTATCCTAAAAAGAGAATCAATTAAAAAGATAAATTAGACTAAAAAAAACTAAATATTAGGTTGCCTCCCAATAAGCACTAAGTTTACCGTCTTCAGTCAGACACAATGCAGCATATTATCCCGTGTCAAATATTGGATTGACAAATTTTAATGATTTTGGATTGCCAATCTCAGGAAGATAATTTTTTATCCCTTTATTGATATAATCATTATTAATTTTAGGGACATAATTTGTGATCCCATTCTCAAATCCATGTTTATTAAGAATTTCTTCTATTTATTTTTCTAAAATGCTCAAGAATGGAGTTTTAGGAGTTAAGTTTAATTCAATGGGTGCTGGAATAGTGTCTAAAGGTGGTTTTAATTTTGAAGGTAAATTAATATAATCTTATTTAAACTACTCCATTGATACTTCATTGCATGCCTTTTGATTTTTGTAAAAAGAATCGGCTTCTAGGGTTGAAGGGAACAGGATATTAGGTTTATAAGTCTTGGGTTAATCATCCATTCTCTTCTTTCCTATGTCTATCTTATTTGAACTAGAACCAGCATCAGTACTAGTTCCTGACTCGAATTCTTCAATGTGGTTAGTCTCAGTACTAACCTGTTTCTTTAAATTTTCATTTTGGTTAGCATCAATACTAGCTTTTCTAACCTGATCATGGTATGGGTCCATAAGAATCCTATAGCTTTTAAGTTCAAAAATTACTTTGGCATTCTGAGATTGGGGATTCTTAAGTGAGACATTAAATTGACAACTTGATCCAGGTGGTTGGTGGACAATAGGTGGGTTGTTTGAAATTGATAGGCTCGATAGTTAACCTAGTTCTCTCCTCATGTTAGATTCAGCTAGTTGTCCAATTTGAGCTTCTAGCCTGACGATAGATTGTTGTTAAGTCAGAATCAATTATTGAAGTTGATTAAATCTATCGTCAGCTTGATTGGTCTGTTGAGGAGGTGGATATGATAGCTGGTTATTATATGATGGCTGGGTAAACTGACTAGGCTGACCATTATTATATGCATAGTTTTGGTATTAAGGCTTATTTTGATAGTTTTGGATAGATGAAATTTGGGTCTGAGCCTGAGTCTGTTGGGATGTCCAAGAAAAATTAGAGTAGTTACTCCAATGGTGGTTATATGAATTTGAAAGAAGATTATTAACCGACTTAGAGTAGCCTTGAGTAGCTTGAACTTGTTCTTGGATAAAATATAAAAACTGTGCAGCATGATGGATTGGACTAGGTGATGTGAATTATGCAGGAGATTGTTGACCTAGGATTAGGAGTTAATTTAATTTCTGAGCAAGAAGATCAACTTTATCTAACTTTTGGACTATTAGGTTCAGATTAGCCATTTGATTATCAGGTTTAATGTGAATCAACTATTCAATTAAGTTCAACTAAATCAAAAAAAGCAATTTCCTACCATGCATGTATTAGTGTAATCCTGATGTATGGTTCAAAATTTTTTAGATTTTTTTTAGAATTTATATATATATTTATTATTTTATTATACTATTATTTTTTATTTATTTTTTAATTATTTTATTTATTATTTTTAATTTAATTTAATGATCATTTTTAATATTTTTTAGTTAGTTTAATTTAAGTTTTATTTTATTTTATTTTATTTTATTTTATTTGGAGGAGAAAGGAGAAGAAAGAAAGAAAAGTTCTAAAGAAGAGGTTCTACGGAGTCCTAGAATTAAGAAGAGAGAGAAGAATTAGGTTTGATGTTGGTTAGCAATCAAGTTGATCAATCAATCCTGACATGGTTATCCTAGATCTAGAGAGCTCCTAACAACCAAAGTCACCTTCAAGCCCTCCAAGTATAAGATCAGCCAATCAATTGGTCAGGTAAGTATAAGATTGGTGGAAGTTCCTCCGTTGCTTGCCTTACACACCAATTATGCGTGGTCAGGTAAGCAAACAGAATCAATTAGAAACCACATTTCTTCAGGCCCAGTCGTCCCTGAATCACTTTCTTAGACATCAGTCAATTTGACTAATCCTAATCTGGTTCAACTCTTAGGATTTCTTGTCCTATTGAACTCGAGTTTCTAGGGCTGATGTCTAATTGATTTTAAAATTAAAGGCTTAGGTCAATGCAGGATGCTGGTTGGTTGTTTGTAGGCTAAGGAAGGATGATCAAATCTCCATCTAATCTTTTTTAATTGGATATTATTCTTAATTTGGTTTAATATAAATATGCATAAAAAAATTTCAATCAAAGTGTTCTATGCAATTTAAACTAGATGTATGCAACTAATTGAATTCTGAAAGGCTTATCTTGCCTCCAGCAATCACCAAAAAAAAATAAAACTAATATGATGCATGCTCTAAATAATTAGAATTTCTAATTTTATCATGAGACTTTTAATTAAATTTAAATAAATATTTTTTAAAATAATTTTAAAAATAAAGTAAATAAATAAATAAAAAGAAAAGAGGACTAGAGTTAGGATTGATCTCACCAATATTAGATGCTTTCTTTCTTTTCTCTTTTTTTTCTTAGAAAATAAATAAATAAAAAATTAGTAAGTAATATTTAAAAAAATATTTATAATTAATTTATAAAAAAAATCAAAAAAATCAAAAAAAATAGCATCTATTCCTTCCTCGGCAATGGTGCCAAAAACTTGGTGCATTTGTTGAAAAAAATTAAAATAAAAAATAAAAAATAATCCCCAATAATGGCACCAAAAACTTGATAGAAATACGATATTGTCATTAAGACACTGTGTTTATCAGTTTAATCCAACTTCTTAAAATAATTAAAAATACATAGATAGCAGTGAGTTGGGTCGAATCCATAAGGAAGGTAGAGTTTTAGATTTGAAATCTTTGATTATTGAAAAGAAAAAAATTTAAATTTTAGAATCAAAAGTGAAGTCAAAAAAAAAAAGAATGAAAATTAAAAGGTACAGAAATTTAAACTTGGTACTAAGATCTACTAGTTAGATCTTATCATCTACTTATAATAAAATAAAAAATAATAATTAAAGTATAAAAATTAAATTATAATAAAAATAAAGAGTATGAAATTAAAGAGTATAAAAATAAATATTATATTAATTAAAATTTTAAAATTTAAATATATGAAATTTAAAAAAAATAAAGTAAAATAGCCTGATCTCTGATCTTGGACAGCATGGGTGGAAAGATGGGGTAGAAGCTCTGCTTTTTCTCTCGGCACCAGTTGCCTCGAAGCAGCCATTAATCCAGAGCCTAGCTTCACCCTATACCAAAGCTTCATCTTGATCGGAGATGTTGATTTCTAGAGGCTTGGGATCCTTTTTATAGAGCTAGGAGGGCTAGAGAGTTTTCTTCTAGGCAATGTGGGACTAAGGAGCTTTTTGATCATCAAAATATGAAAAAATTTAAGTAAAAATTAGATTAAAAAGAGTCTTAGATGAATTCTGGTGGTTCTGGTAAAATCTGGCCATTCAATAGAAATCCAACGGTCCAAAAATCATCAAAATCAGATGTGTATCAGTCCAGATCAAGTTGAATTAAATTCTGGCCATTGATCGCATGTTGATGGAGAAAATCTGGCCGCTAATCGTGCGTTGGGAGTCTTAATCACAGTTGGGAGCTTTCTGGATCGTTGGTTCTTCATTGGCTGATTTTTCAGCTATCGGATCGCCTCAGATCGTTGAAGGAATTCGAATCAAACCCGAAAATAACCGCCGCCATTCGATCTTGATCGCAATCAACTATAGCCGTCCGATCGTGCAATTACTGTTCCCATGGACCGCATGGATCGGCCGCACCACACACCATAGCTAATCAGCACTCCTGTCATCAAGTGAAAAGACCAAAATGCCCTATGAGCTGCGATAGATTTTCTGTGAACCCTTTAAGGGTCTAGGTCCACCACGTGTCGCGCCGTGATTTACCGATGTCTGCTGAGCTAGCAGTCCATGCCTGAATTATGGACCGACTGGTAGCTTCTGTGGCTGAGTCGGCTTTGATGGCTTGGCTTGTCTTGATGGCTTGGCTTGCAAAGCCGATTGAGCCATTTTTCTTTTTTTATTTAATTTTTATTTTTTTTATGTTTAAAAATTCATATCTTCTCTATTTTAGCTTCATTTTGCTCAAAACTTATTTTATTATGATTAAAAAAATATGCTCTTTCTATTGATTATAAAATTTTATTTTTAAATTTTTATTATTTTTAATTAATAAAAATATAAATTTCTTAAAAATATATATAAATTGATCATTAATTCTTAAAAATTAATATGAATTAATTGATAAATTAATATTTTTATTGGTAAATTTATGGTACTTATTATATCCCCCAACTTAAGATTTGCTCGTCCTCGAGTAAAGAAAGAATTTAGTTTTAAATACCTTTTAACTTTAGAGTTTTGAATTTTACCTAAGCAGTTTTCAAAATGGCCATTGATATTTAGTAGAGCTTAAGTGAGATATATCATTGGGATATTAATACTTATCAATAGAAAAATTAAGTAAAAAATATTAAATTTTTTTGAATATTTTCTAAATTATCCCATCTTTATCTCTGATTTGTCTAAACTTTCATATAAATAAGTATATTGCTACTTCCATCCTTTATTTATTGATTTTTATTTTTATATTATCTACTTTTTGATGCAAATATCATTGCTTACTTAAGCAACGGGATCCGATTATTCGGTGGAAAATCAATATTTTTTTTTAATATTATACCACTACTGAGTGTCTTAACCCATTAAGCTTTCTATTTGATCCATGTAGCAAGTATTGGGCCAATGACTCCCAAACAAATTGATTTTAGGATACTTGGTATAAATACCCCTCGAACTTACTAGCTCAAATCAAATAGGCTATGAGTTAAAACTAGCTTTACAACGAGCTTCTTTGTCCTTCGATCTTTTGATGCGAAACTCAATGCTTGCTTAAGCAAAGAGGTTCGATTATTCAATGAGAAGTATTTGAAAACTATTTTATTTAATTTTTTATATAAAAAACTATTTTATTTAATTTTTTATATGAAAAAATATATAGTTATCCTACACAAGTCTATAAAAAGTAGACTTTTCTTTGATGCTAGTAGAAGAAATTAGAAATGCTCTAAGAAAAAAAAATTTATGTTCTAGACTTAATTCTTTATTAAATTTTCTTAATACTTGATTCCTTAATATCTCACAGATTCTCTGATCTATGCATCATTTTTTTAAAAAAATGCTTAGTTTAATTTGATTCTTAAGCATAATCAGTGTCTAAATACTAAATACTAACTTTTTTGAGTACTTAAAATTTTAAAAATTTTATTATTCTTCCCTCCAACTTAATCGATACTGTCCTCAATAGAGAAGAAAAAATAAAGGATGTAATAAAGAACATGATAGAATACACCTGACTCAGTATATTTTTGGTCTAGCACATCCCCTTAAAAATTTGAGCTCTCCCTCTAACTTATTCAAATTATCCTAAAAAGAGAATCAATTGAAAAGATAAATTAGACTAAAAAAAACTAAATATTGGGTTGCCTCCCAACAAGCACTAAGTTTACCGTCTTCAGTCAGACATAATACAACTTACTATCTTGCGTCAAATATTGGATTGATAAATTTCAATTATTTTGGATTGCCAATCTTAGAAAGATAAATTTTTATCTCTTTATTGATATAATTATTATTAATTTTAGGAATATAATTTGTGATCTCATTCTCAGACCCATGTTTATTAAGAATTTTTCTAAAATGCTCATAAATGGAGTTTTAGGAGTTACGTTTGATTCAATGGGTGCTGAAAGGGTGTCTAAAGATGGTTTTAATTCTGAAGGTAAATTAATATAATCTTGTTTAAACAACTCCATTGACACTTCATTGCATGCCTCTTGATTTTTGTAAAAAGAACCGACTTCTAGGGTTGAAGGGAACAGGACATTAGGTTTATAAGTCTTGGGTAAATCATCTATTCTCTTTTTTCCTATGTCTATCTCATTTAAATTGGAACCAACATCAGTATTAGTTCTTGGCTCGGATTCTTCTATGTGGTTAGTCTCAGTACTAACCTATTTCTCTAAATTTTTATTTTAACTAGCATCAGTACTAGCTTCTCTCACCTGATCTTGGTATGGGTCTATAAGAATCTTATAGCTTTTAAGTTCAGGAATTACTTTGGCATTCTCAGATTGGAAATTCTTAAGTGAGATATTAAATTGATAACTTGGTTCAGATGGTTGGTGGATAATAGGTGGGTTATTTAAAATTGGTAGGATCGATAGTTGACCTAGTTCTCTCTTCATGTTAGATTCTGCTAGTTGGTTGAGGAGGTGGGTATGATAGCTGGTGTTATATGATGGCTGGGTAAACTGACTAAGCTGACCATTATTATAGACATAGTTTTGGTATTGGAGCCTATTTTGATAGTTTTGGATATGTAAAATTTGGGTCTGAGCCTGAGTCTGTTGGGATGTCCAAGAAAAATTAGAGTAGTTACTCCAATGGTGGTTATATGAATTTGAAAGATAATTATTAACCGATTTAGAGTAGCCTTGAGTAGCTTGAACTTGTTCTTGGATAAAATATGAAAATTATGCAGTATGATGGATTGGGCTAGGTGATGTAAATTATGCAGGAGATTGTTGACTTAGGATTAGGAGTTGATTTAATTTCTGAGCAAGAAGGTCAACTTTATCTAATTTTTGGACTATTAGATTCAGATTAACCATTTGATTATCAGGTTTAATGTGAATTAACCATTCAATTAAGTTCAAATAAATCAGAAAATACGATTTTCTACCATGCATATATTAGTATAACCCTAATGTATGGTTCAAAATTTTTTAGATTTTTTTAGAATATATATATATATATATATTTATTATATTATTATATTATTATTTTTTAATTATTTTATTAATTATTTTTAATTTAATTTAATTTAATTTAATTATTATTTTTAATATTTTTAGTTAGTTTAATTTAATTTTTATTTTATTTTATTTTATTTTATTTTTAGGGGAGAAAGGGGAAGAAAGAAAGAAAAGTTCTAAAGAAGAGGTCCTATGGAGTCCTAGAACTAAGAAGAGAGAAAAATTAAATTTAAGTAGGTTTGATGTTGGTTAGCAATTAAGTTGATCAATCAATTCTGACATGATTATCCTAGATCTAGATAGCTCATTACTGCCAAAGTCACCTTCAAGCCCTCCAGGTATAAGATCAGTCAATCAACTGATCAGGTAAGTGTAAGATCGGTGGGAGTCCCCCGTTGCTTGTCTTAGACATCAATTATGCTTGACCAGGTAAGCAAACGAAACTAATTAAAAACCACCTTCATTCAGGCCCAGTCGTTCCTGAACCACTTTCCTAAACATCAGTCAATTTGACTAATCCTAATCTAGTTCAACTCTTAGGGTTTCTTGTCCTATTGAGCTCGAGTTCCTAGGGCTGATGTCTAATTGATTTTAAAATTAAAGGCTTAGGTCAATGTAGGATGCTGGTTGGTTGTTTATGTGCCAAGAAAGGGTGATCAAATTTCCATCTTATCTTATTTAATTGGGTATTGTTCTTAATTTGATTTAATATGAATATGCACAAAAAAAATTCAATCAAAGGATTCTATGTAATTTAAACTAGATGTATGCAACTAATTAAATTCTGAAGGCTTACCTTGCCTCCAGCAATCATCAGAAAAAAATAAAACTAATATGATGCATGCTTTAAATAGTTAGAATTTCTAATCTTATCATGAGACTTTTAATTCAGTTTAAATGGATATTCTTTAAATTAATTTTAAAAATAAAGTAAATAAATAAATAAAAAAAAGAGGACTAGAGTTAGGATTAATCTCACCAAGATTAGATGCTTTCTTCCTTTTCTCTCTTTTTTTTCTTTTCTTTTTTTTTTTATCTACAAAATAAATAAATAAAAAGTTAGTAAGCAATATTTAAAAAATATTTATAATTAATTTACAAAAAAATCAAAGAAATAAAAAAAAATAGCATCTATTCCTTCCCTGATAATGGTGCCAAAAACTTGATGCGTTTGTCAAAAAAAATTAAAATCAAAAATAAAAAATAATCTTCGATAATGGTGCCAAAAATTTGATAGGAATGTGATGTTGTTATTAAGACACCATGTTTATCAGTTTAATCTGACTTCTTAAAATAATTAAAAATACGTAGATAGCAGTGAGTCGGATCGAATCCACAGGGAAGGTAGAGTTTTAGATTTGAAATCTTTGATTTTTGAAAAGAAAAAGAAAAAGATTTGAATTTTGGAATCAAAAGTGTTGTTGGAAAATAAAAAAGAACGAAAATTAAAAGGTGTTGAAATTTAAACTTAGTACTAAGATCTACTAGTTAGATCTTAGCATCTACTTGCAATAAAATAAAAAGTAATAATTAAAGTATAGAAATTAAATTATAATGAAAATAAAGAGCATAAAAAAAAATATTATATTAATTAAAATTTTAAAATTTAAATATATAAAATTTTAAAAAAAATAAAATAAAATAGCCTGATCTCTGATCTTGGATCGGCATGGGTGGAAAGATGGTGTAGAAGCCCAGCTTTTCCTCTTGGCACTAATTTCCTCGAAGCAGCCATTAACCTAGAGCCTGACTTCACCTTATACCAAAGCTTCACCTTGATCGGAGATGTTGATTTCTAGAGGCCTGGGGTCCTTTTTATAGAGCTAGGAGGGTTGGAGAGTTTTCTTCTAGGCAATGTGGGACTAAGAAGCTTTTTGATCATCAAAATATGAAGAAATCTTAGTAAAAATTGGATTAAAAAGAGTCCTAGATGAATTCTGATGGTTCTGGTGAAATTTGGCCGTTGAATAGGAATCCAATGGTCCAAAAATCATCAAAATTGGATGTGTATCAGCCCAGATCAAGTCGGATTAAATTCTGATCATTGATCATGCATTGATGGAGAAAATCTAGCCACTTATCATGCATTGGGAGTCTTGATTATCGTTGGGAGCTTTCTGGACCGTTGGATCTTCATTAGCTGATTTTTTGGCCATCGGATCGTGCCAGATTGCTGATGGAATTCAAATCAAACCTGAAAATAACCACCACCATCCGATCATGACCGCAATCAACCACAACCATCCGATCATGTAATTACTGTTCCCATAGACCGTGTAGATCGGCCGCACCATACACCACAGCCAATCAGTGCTCCTGTCGTCGAGTGAAAAGACCAAAATGCCCTACGAGCCATGATAGATTTTCTATAAACCCTTTAAGGATTTAGGTCTACCACGTATCGCATCGTGGTTCACCGGTGTCTACTGACTTGACGGTCCACGCCTGAATTGTAGATCGGCTGGCAGCTTCTATGGCTGAATCGGCTTTGACGGCTTGGCTTGACTTGGTGGCTTGGCTTGCAGAGCCGGCTGAGCCGTTTTCCTTTTTTTTATTTAATTTTTATTTTTTTTATCTTCAAAAATTCATATCTTCTCCATTTTAGTTCTGTTTTGTTCGAAACTTATTTTATTATGATAAAAAAAATAAGCTCTTTCTATTTATTATAAAATTTTATTTTTAAATTTTTATTATTTTTTAATTAATAAAAATATAAATTTTTTAAAAATATATTTAAATTGATCATTAATTCTTAAAAATTAATATAAATTAATTGATAAATTAATATTTTTATTGATGAATTTATGGTACTTATCATTATGACTATGTCAAATCTAGTTTAATGAGACCTAAATCAAATCTCTTTAAGAAAAGATTAAGTCTAAGGTTTTCCACCATTGTAGATGTGCGGACCCTTATCGGGGTTGATTATTCTCGGCTGATTACAGTGGTTTAGTTGCATCGAAAAGATGCAACCATATATATTAGACATTGGATGCTACAGGCTGGAGGATGGATTGGGCTCAATATTTTGGATACGGTGAGGGACTTAATTAGGAATCCAGTCTGTGCAAATGGTGGGTCTGACTTAACTAAGGAGTGGATCAATATTTTAGGCATGGTGAGATTCATGAATTAGAGATCAAGTTTGGGTGCACCATGATTAGAGAATCATTGAACAAGAGTTGTTCACTCATTGGCTAACCCATCATCAATAACTATTAGGTGAGATGATGAGACAGTTGGTGGGACCGCACCATCCACTAGAAATCATTAATCGTGGAGATTTTTGCATCTCTATAGAGAAAGTGTAGGGATCCGCAAAAATAGTGAAAGATAATTTATTTAAAAATAAAATTTCTAACTAAATTGGTCAAGTCTTAATTATAATATCTAACTAAAAACTTTGACTCTCTACAGAAAAATATCTGCGTCCAACCCACTAGCACGAATCTTGGACACCCATAGACTGATCGGATCCAATTATAAGGATTGGCTCTAAAACTTCAAAATTATTTTGTGTTCCGAGAAGTTAACTCATGTATTGGACCAGAACCCTCCCATCTTACCAGCTCGTCCATCCGCTGAACAGAGAGCGTCTCTTGAAAAGTGGACGGACGAAGATAACAAGGCCAGATATTACATGTTGGGCTCAATATCTGATGAACTTCAGCACCCACATGAAGATATCAGGACTGCCCACCAAATATTAGCTCACCTACAAGAGATGTTTGGTGAACAGAGTCATGCAACCAAGTATTAAGTCTTTAAACGACTATTCAAGGCTAAAATGCGTGATGGGCAGTTAGTCCAAGATCATTGTCTGATGATGATCAAGGACTTGGAAGAGCTTGACAAGCTTGGAGTGAAGTTGGACCTGGATCTATAGAATGATATAATTTTGCAATCCTTGACTGATGCATATGGGTAGTTCATCATGAACTACCATATGCATAAACTTCAAAATTCTTTGGCCGAGCTTATGAACATGCTGCTTACTGCTAAGCTTTCCATGAAAGATTCTAAAGGCTTAGTGCTTGCTATGGAATGGACTTCTTCCAAGAGAAAGTCTTTTGAAAAGAAGAATAAGTCTGTGAAAAAGCAGAAGATGGAAGGAGGAAAGAAGAAAAAGGCAGAGCTGAAGAAGAAGGCCGCTGACAAAAAAAAGTATTTCCATTGCAACAATGATGGCCACTGGAAGCAAAATTATCCTTTTTACCTGGCCATCCTGAAGAATAAGGAGGCAGGTCCTTCTAGAGGTATGCTCGCTATTGAGTCTAACATTACGGTTTCTTCTACATTCAGTTGGGTGCTTGACTCTCATTCTAGTGCTCATTTGTGCACTTCCATGTAGGATCTTTAGGATAGTAGAAGGCTGAGGGATGGTGAGATGATCCTACACGTTGAAAATGAAGCAAGAGTTGCTGCCATGGTGGTGGAAACATTCCCTCTTCGACTACCATCTGGTTTAGACTTAGTATTAAAAGATTGTTATTATGTGCCTGCTGCAAGCAAGAATTTGATTTCTATTTCATGCCTAGCACTAGAAGACTATGTAATTAGTTTTCCTAAGGACCATTGTAACATTCTTTATGAAAGAAATAAAATTGTAAGTAATTTTCTTATTAATGATCTTTACCAGTTACATATTGATGTATCTATTTTTAATATTGAGCAAAATGTGAATGCCATGAAATGACCTAGGGATAGTCCAAATGATAGGTATCTATGGCACCTAAGACTAGGTCATATAGCAGAAGATAGGGTTAACAAATTGGAGAAAATCGGACTATTGAATCCATTGACTTTCGAGTCATATCCAATTTACGAATCTTGTCTTCATGGCAAAATGACTAAACTCCCATTTGTAGGACATGGGAAAAGGGCCACGGATCTTCTTGCCCTAGTACGTACTGATGTGTGCGGCCCATTTGATGTGCCGGCTAGTGGCAACTTTGTCTACTTCATAACCTTTATCGATAATTTATCTAGGTATGGGTATGTGTATCTTACGAGATACAAATCTGAAGCTTTAAAAGGTTCAAAAAATTTAGACAAAGTAGAAAAGCAAATTGGAAAATCCATTAAGGTTCTTCGATCAGATCGAGGAGGTGAATATCTTAGTCGAGAATTTCTAGACTATCTCAAGAAAAATGACATAGTCTCTCAATGGACTCCATCTAGAACACTTCAACTCAATAAAATTTCAGAACGGAGGAATCAAACCCTATTAGATATGGTCCAATCCATGATGAGCTTCATAGACCTCCCTGATTATCTTTGGGGACACTCTTTGTTAACTACAATATATTTACTGAATAGGGTTTCTTCTAAAACTATTCCTACCACACCGTATGAGATATGGCATGGTAAGAAACCAAGTCCGAGTCATCTCAGAATTTGAGATTGTTCGGCTCATGTCAAAAGATGACAAGCGGACAAGTTAGACTTTAGGTCTTTTAGAGCTCGATTTATAGAATATCCTAAAGAGTCACTAGGATATTATTTCTACATTCCAGAAGATCACAATGTGCTTGTGAGTCGACATGCCATCTTTCTTGAAAAATAGTTTATTCAAGATAGTGGTATTGGAAAGTAGATCAAGCTCGATGAGAAAGTCTCATAAGAGCAACGAGCTAAGGACCAAATAGAACTAAATTAGGTTGAGCCATTACAATCACAACCTCCTCCACCTCGTAGATTGGAAAGAATTTTTCGTCCCCCTGAGAGGTACTTAGGTACCATTTCAGAGAAAATAGAGAAAATATTCCTCGTAGGTAATGGGGTTCATGGTGATGATCCTAAAATCTATAACGAGGCGATATCACATATCGACTTCGAGAAATGGTTAGAGGTAATGAAGTCAAAAATTGACTTGATGCACTCAAACCAAGTATGAACCTTGGTAGATCCACCAGAAGGTATAGTATCTATTGGGTGTAAATGGATCTATAAGAAAAAGATTGGTGCAGATGAAAATATGGAGACATTTAAAGCTAGATTGGTGGCAAAAGGTTATAGTCAATGTGAAGGCATTGACTACCAGGATACCTTTTCACCAGTAGCTATGCTTATTGCTTGCTGTTGCAATCTATTTTGATTATGAAATATGGCAAATGGATATAAAAATGGCATTCTTAAATGGATATCTTGAGAAAGATATCTATATGGAACAGCTGCTAGATTTCACATCCAGTGATGCTGATCACGAGGTATGCAAACTGCAAAGGTCCATATGTGGACTTAAGCAAGTATCTCAGAGCTAGAATACTCATTTTAATGATGTGATCAAATTATTTGATTTCATCAAGAATGAGGAGGAACCATGTGTCTTCAAAAAAGTTAGTGGGAGCGTTGTTGTCTTCCTCATATTGTACGTGAACGATATCCTCCTTATTGGGAATGATATTCCCATGTTGACCATAGTTAAAATGTGGTTATCTAAAGAATTCTCCATGAAAGACCTAGGAGAAGCATTCTTTATTCTAGAAATTAAGGTCTATAAAGATAGACTGAATAGGATTCTAGGACTTTCACAGAAGATGTACATAGAGGAAGTGCTAAAGAGGTTTAGCATGAAAAACTCTAAGAGGGGTTTGGTACCCTTCAGACATGGCTTTCATCTTTTCAAGAAGATGTGCCCTAGCACGCCTGAGGAAATAGAATGCATGAGCAAGATCCATTATGCTTCAACAATAGGGAGCCTCATGTATGCCATGTTATGTACATGATCTGATATAGCCCATGCTGTGAGTGTCATGAGCAGATATCAGTCGAATCTAGGTGAAGAATACTGGACTTCTATGAAATGTATCTTTAAGTACTTGAGAAGAACTAAGGATATATTGTTGATCTTTGGTAATAGAGAACTCCAAGTCCAGGGATATACAGACTCGGACTTTATGTCCGATGTAGATGATTGAAAGTCGACATCTGAAAGTCTGTTTGTGTGTAATGGTGGAGCTATCAATTGAAAAAATTTCAAGTAGACTGTGATAGCAGATTCCACCATGGAAGCAGAATATATTGCTGCATCAGAAGCTGTGAAGGAGGCATTCTGATACAAGAAATTTACCACAGAGATTGGAGTGATGCCATCAGATGCCATTCCTCTATACTGTGAGAACAATGGCACCATAGCCCTTGCTAAGGAGCCGAGGTCTCTCCAGAAATCCAAGCACATCGAGCAACGATACTATCTCATCCGCGATTACCTCGAGAAGGATTACATCAAGGTCAAGAGAATCAACTCCATAGATAATTCGACAGATCCACTCACAAAGCCATTGGGCCAGCAGAAGATCGAAGCTCATCTTAAAAAGATGGAACTTAGATTTATAGCCAATTGGCTTTAGATCAAGTGAGAGTTTGCTAGATATGTGTGCCCTAGAAGTCAGAATTGGCTGACACTCGTAATACACTTCTAGGGGCAAAATTATAATTTTGACTATAAATAATAAAATAGATTATTTTTTATCATAAATATGTATTTAGTGTCTGTGATACATCTCTTGAGTTAATGGTAATGATAATTCTTATTTTCAAGAGTTGAAAATTTAAGACATGAATTTTCATTATTAACTTATAAAATGCTCCCCACCATAGGATCATCATGAGGATGGTGAGTGATCCGGAAGGTTGGTGTACAATTGCTTCTTTATAGTAGATGAGTCTTGAGTCTATGGTATGGAGATACCAGAGTGAGAGTATAGATACTTATTAGAGAACGAGGGCACTGAGCGTGACCACCTCGAGCAGTCATAAGGAAGCCTACCTTCTCATCGATGACTGGCTCGAAGCTATAGTGGTGTGTCTGGTTCTTTGACCTGAGGTGCATTAATAGTTCATCTTGAAGTGTTATAGTTTGACTACACCATGACTTGGTCCCCTAGCCATTTGGAATCCTGAGGTGTATGTTGGCTATAGCATGTTCATTGTAGGAATTTGATTGCACCAAGAGGGAATCTATCTACCTCGGTAGATGAGGAGCAACCCTATGATAATCATGAGAATCAAGTCCTTAAGCCCATGGCCATGGCAGAGTGAAATAATAGAAAGAGTTTCTATTAAGGTTTTGACATCGAACTTGAATCGAATGATTAAATCATATGATGAAAATTAGGGTTTGATGAGTTCACCTTAACCCTAATCTGATCGGAGCTCAGATTAGAAGAACTTAATCACACAGGTAGCTGCACTGAGAGATTCATTTTTAGTTTTGATGGATTACCACCATATGCTGCTAGGTGTCACTAGTGGATTTTGGAAGCAATTAGAATGATTTGGATGATCGATCATTCTAGTTGTATGAATCAGAATAAGTTCTGATCCATTGGAAGGTGTTTCATTGATATCGATGATAGAGATCATGATATATCCTATTACCATATATAACTGAACCTAACTGGATCATATAAATATGGATTTGAATCTAGATATCATCAATTGGACTAATTCAGTTCAATTGATTTGAATAAGATTTAATTATGTTCAAGAAAATCGTGCTAGCACACGATTGAGTCTAATATTCTCCTTCTAGTATCATTAAAAGTTGTCTCGACTGAGCCAAATATATTTGTACTCATTCAGGTATCTTTACTTGGTCTGACTAGAGCTTGTCCAGATTAGAAAAGGATTATCTTAATTTATGAGATAAATTTGAGATAATACCTACCATTTTTCATCACCTGCCAATTCTTGTCTTTTGACTTTGGTCAAACATTAACCTTTGACACTTAGACATCTGCCCATGTGTCATGCACCCATAGGAGAGTAGATAGGGGCTTATCCCTTTACTAGAAATTAGAAAGGTGGGGGTGCATGCCTAGGGAGGTGTGCGCCCATGGATAGGGATGCTTGGAGTTCCATACGGATGGGACTCCAGGTTGCTTCTTGGAATCAACTTAGGTAAGCGCCTAAGACTCAGCTTTGACCAATCTTGGCACCACCTAAGGATGATTTGAGGAGGCTCTCATCTGATTGGATCAGGTGATGTCATTCCATCAATTAGATTTAGATCTAATTGCACGAAGCGATGTGATTAGCCAGGATGATGTGGCACTGCATGGCACAGTAGGGTCTATATAAACCTTATCTGCGCCTAGCTTTAAAAGAGTTCTCTCTTAGCCCACATCCCAAGGCTGCCCCTCTTCCTTCTTTATGCCATCTTCTGGTCCTCTCTCTCCTCTCCACGCCCAAGAAGATTTGGGCTCCAGTTTGGTGCAATCCAGGCAAGAGAAAGGTGACGAGAAAGGAAGAAGGCAGCATTGCTGCAAGAGATGATTCCAGATCTTCAAAAAGAGTTTTGAAGATCCTCCAAATCAGATCTAGATCTGATATTTGGAGAGATGATAAAAAAGGAGAAGATCTTTAGATCCAACCCGAGTGGATATTGGTAGAGATCAGGTGTTTGCATGGCTAGATCCAGAATCTTAGGCAATCAGTAGGATCATCAAAGGATAATCTGATTACCCAACATCAAGATACAAGTTAAATCTAATTTAATTTAATTTATTTTTATTTTTATTTATTAGATCTATAAATTTATAAAATTTTTTTTTGAAATATCTCTCTTGATTCAATCAGATCTGAACGAACCTGATCCAAAAAATAGAATTTTTCCTTCAGATCATGTTGTTCGGGCTTAAGAATGCTGGGGTGATTTATCAACGCTTGGTTAATAAAATCTTCAAGAAGCAGATCAGCCACAATATGGAGGTTTACGTCGACGACATGTTGGTCAAAAGTCGAATGTCTATCAATCATGTTGCCGATCTTGAAGAGGCTTTCGATGCGGTCAGGAAATACAAGATGAAGCCAAACCCAATCAAGTGCGTCTTTGGGATAGTCTCAAAAAAATTTTTGGGGTTCATGATCTCGAGATGAGGAATTGAGGCCAATCTGGAGAAGATTCGAGCTATCTAGGAGATGACCGCTCCAAAGTCCATCATAGAAGTTCAGCGCCTAATCAGGAAGGTGGCATCTTTGAATCATTTTATCTCGATGTCGATCGAACGTTGTATGCTCTTCTTCTAAATTCTTAAAAAATGAAAAGATTTTCACTAGACTCAGGAATGCCAAAAGGCATTCGACGAGCTCAAGAATTTCCTTGGCTCGCCTCCCCTATTAGTCAAACCCAAATCCAAAGAGGAGCTATTTTTCTACCTCGCGGTCTTCCCTATGGCGCTAGCAACAGTCCGAGTCAAAGAAGAGGTGAAAGTGCAGTGACCAGTCTACTACATAAGCTGGATCCTAAGGGATGCCGAGACCAGGTATACAAAGTTGAAAAAATTGACTTATGCTCTTCTGATTGCAGCAAGAAAACTTCGGCCTTACTTCTAGGGACATGCTATAACGCTCCTTACTGACCAGTCGATTAGAGCGATCCTTCATCAAATGGATGCTTCCAAAAAAATTACAAAATGGGCTATTGAATTAATAGAGTTTGACATCAACTATCGACCTCGACCATCAATCAAGGCTCAGGCACTGGCCGACTTCATAGTTGAATGTACCATCTCAGATAATGTCGAGCTTCAAAATGAAACCAACATTCCATGGTTGCACTCGAGCTCCTTTGAAGAAAGAATGGACCTTCTTGAAGATTTTTGGGCCCTGTATGTCGATGGCTCCTCCAATGCTTCCGAGATAGGTGCTGGGCTGATCTTGATCAATGCGAAAGGAATCATCATGGAGTACGCACTATATTTTAAATTTTTGACAACAAATAATGGGACAGAATATAAGGTCCTAATAGGCGGGCTCAGAATAGCCAAAGAATCGAAAGCTGATCGGCTTCAGGTTTGCAGTGACTCCCAATTGGTCGTGGGGCAGGTCAGCGGTAGTTATGAAGCCCGAAAAGAGAGCATGATAAAATATCTTGAGAAGGTGAAGAGCTTGACCCCAGCCTTCGATAGCTTCAGCATTCGACAAATCTCGAGAGCGAAAAATGCTAGAGCCGACCTTCTTTCCTAGCTAGCCACCCTAGCTCCTAACGAGCTTCCGAAAGAAGCTTATTATGAGACATTGAAATGCCCATGCACAAAGGAACCGCAGTTCGTCATGCAGGTTGGCTAGGAGTCCTACTGGATTGATCCGCTGACCACTTATCTTAAGGACAAGGTTCTTCCTTATGACTTGAAAGAGGCTCAAAAGTTAAGAAACTAAGACTCCCGGTATATTCTTTATGAGAATAAGCTATATAAAAGGTCGTATTTTCTACCATTATTGAGGTGCCTCCAATCCTCTATGGTCGATTTTGCACTATGGAAAGTGCATAAGAAAATTTGCGGGAGCCATCTAGGTGCTAGATCTCTATCTCATAAGCTGCTCCAATAAGGATATTACTGGCTGACTATGCATGGTGATTGTGTTAATTACGTCAGGAGATGTGACCACTGCCAAAGGAATGCGAATGTCCAAAGGCAACCAGCCATCAAGCTTGCTCCGTTGAGTGCTCCTTGGCTGTTTGCGTAGTGGGGAATGGATATTCTTGGACCCTTCCCATTGGCGTCTAGGCAACGAAAGTTTCTCCTAGTCGCCATCGACTATTTTACTAAATGGGTCGAGGCCAAACCACTGGCAAAGATTATCAAAGCCAAAGTGCAGGACTTCATCTGAAAGTCGATCGTTTGTAGATTTGGACTGTCCCAAACTATCATAACAGATAGTAGTCGATAATTCATTGGGGTGAGGTTCGCCGAGTTTTGCAAAGGTCTGAATATCTTCCACCATATTACGTCGGTAGCTAACCTACAGGCAAATGGGAAAGCTGAAGTGACCAATCGGATCATATTACAAGGCATCAAGATAAGACTCGAAAGAGCAAGAGGAGCCTAGTCGGACGAACTTTATCATGTTTTATGGGCATACCGCACTACCCAAAGGCTGCCGACTAGAGAAACAACATTCATTTTAGCTTTTAGAATAGAGGCAGTCATCCTGATTGAACTTAAGCTTCCATCGACGTGGGTAGTGGATTTCAATGAGCAGCATAACCCACAAGACCTCAGAGCCAATCTCGACCTACTGAAAGAAAAAAGAGAGGAAGCCCAAGTTTGGATGGCAGCTTACAAGCAAAAGGTGGCCCAATACTATAACTCTAGAGTCAGAGGTAAAATGTTCAGAGTGAGGGACTTAGTGCTTCGGCAAGCCACCATCTCTCAGCCTTAAAACTAGGGAAATCTTGCCCCAAATTGGGAAGGATCCTATGAGGTCACGAAAGTTGTCCGACTTGGGATATACTACTTGAAGGAACTCGGAGGGGCAGACCTACCTCGATCATGAAATTTGAAAAATCTATGAATGTATTATTGATGATTTGATTGCAATGAAATTCTCCTACTTCAACATCCTAATCTTTGTTGTATATTGATAATAAAGGGGGACTACCCCTCGAACTTAATCTCATGACAAATATAGCCACATTAGGAATAGGAGGAGAACCTCGTTCTAACATGAGCAAAGTCAAAGGCCTCATTCATTTTAGACGAGATGAGGGGAGAGGCCCTAATAATGATCCTAATGTGCCCCTACAGTCCGTTAGAAATAGAAGGAGAACCTCATCCTAATATGAGCAAAGTCAAAGGCCTCGTTCATTTTAGATGAGATGAGGAGAGAGGCTCTGACAATGGTCCTAATGTGCCCCTACAGTCTGTTAGGAATAGGAGGAGAACCTCATCCTAATGTGAGCAATGTTGAAGGCCTTTTTCATTTTAGACGAGATGAGGGGAGAGGCCCTGATAATGACCCTAATGTGTCCCTACAGTCCATTAGGAACAGGAGGAGAACCTCATCTTAACGTGAGCAAAATTGAAGGTCTCGTTCATTTTAGACGAGATGAGGAGAGAGACCCTGATAATGGCCCTAATGTGCTTTTACAGTTCGTTAGGAATAGGAGGAGAACCTCATCCTAACGTGAGCAAAGTTGAAGGCCTCATTCATTTTAGACGAGATGAGGGGAGAGGTCCTGACAATGGTCCTAATGTGTCCTTATAGTTCGTTAGAAATAGGAGGAGAACCTCATCCTAACGTGAGCAAAGTCGAAGGCCTCATTTATTTTAGATAGGATGAAGGGAGAAGCCCTGACACCAGCCCTAATATGCCCCTACGGCCTCATTAAGAACAGGAGGAGAACCTTGTCCTAACAAGAGTAAAAAAAAAAGAGAGAGAAGGGTCGAAGGTGAGCATTGCATTTACATGAGGCAACGATGGACAAGGTATTATTTTATTATAAGTTTAAATTTATTATAAGTAGGATGGAGGTCGGCCAAATTGACTACATATTACAAGGAAGCCAACGCGGCAGTGATCGACAAGATCGATTACAAAAAAAGATATATAAAAAGAGGTGAAGCCTTAAGATGGACTGGACTCCTCTGGCTTTGGATTGCCGACGTCGGCCATCACCAAGGCCCGCTTCAACCTAATGATTTTCTCCTTAAGTTCTTTCTTTTTATATAAATTATCTATGTACACTCTATTGATATGCCCGCCCTCAAGCTCCCATCTGCTGCCTCCTTAGGACCTCGGACTTGACCTCCGTATCTTAGACGTCTTGATGCTCATAGATTAGTTGGAGCTTCAACCACTGAACTTTGATTTTCTCCATCCCGATAGTTTCCGAAAGCTTGCCAATGGTCTTCTTCAAGGAGGCAATCTCCTCTGACTCTCCACTAGGGATAGTCCATCGACCATCAGCCAGTTGTTGCTGGAGATGGCTCAGCTCTCTATTAGCTGCCCGGAGCTCATGCTCGAGCCAGGTCACTTCCTTCAATCAAGTTAGCTTATACTCATTATGCCAGGCTTCAGCATTGTGGAGTTGCTTCTGAAGTTCGGAGAACCTCTTGGACCAATCCCAATCATACCGGGCCCTATCGGTAGACCATGACGAAGTTTTCTCCAGCAGTTGAACTTTTTTCTTCGCCACCATAAGGTTGATCTCAAGGGAGCTGATCTTTACCATTAACTCTCAAGACTTGTTGCTGGCACTTCTTCTCAGTTCGACCATTTCTTTCTTAAAGTTGTCCTTCCAAATGCTGAAACTGGTAGAGTCCTTCCTGTGCAGGTTCCTAAGGCGGGTAACTTCGACAGTCGCCTTCGAAGCATTCTTCCTTGATTCTTGGAGATCATCCTCGATTTCTCTTAACTTTTTCTTCAAGCAATGAATCTCCTTCTTCAAGCTCCTAATCAGTGGTTTAATCAGAACCCCAAGGGGCAAAGGATCGGCATCAACTAGAAGAGGGGAGAGTCATGGCCTAGGTCGTCAAGAGCATTCTGAACCATGCAAACGACAACACAAAGTATAAGGCTAGAAAAATATGTTTTTCATTTACTTGGATATTTTTAAATACATCAGCATAAAAAAAAAGAAAAAGAAAGCTACATGATCTTCGAGAATCTAGACCTCGGGCAGCTCGGCCACAGGAGAGGTCGGAGCATCTTCATTCACATCCGATCCATGGGCAGGTTCGAGCGCTGCAGCGATGGGTTCGGGAGCTTTTGAGACAGCTCCCGTGCTGAAGAAGAAGGAACGTCGATTGGGATAACTCCGACCATGAGGGATGAAGGATCGGCTCTATTGCCTGGCTCTTCCATCAAGAGGTTCAAATCTACCTCAAAAAGATTCTCAACGATCCTCTCTAGGTAGATATGGAACCCCTTGATGAAGGCCTCCTGAGCAAAAGCTATTTTAATATCCTCTATGTCCCTAGAGGACTTGAAGCTTTTGACCACTTGCTCCACCACCGCATCGACCCCTTCTTGCGTCTTCCACTTTTCCTCCTCCTCCTAAGCCAAGGAAGTCCTCAAGTTCATCATCTTCTCATGCTCCGCCCTCAACTCTTTCCGAAGGTGCTCGACCTTGGTGGATTGGATTTTCGAAGCCACCCTCATGGTCTCGACTTCTGTCTGAGCCTTCTCAGCCTCCGCATGAGCTTCCTCGAGGGCCTTCGAGGCTTGGGCTCACCTCTGACTGGCCACCTTAGAGTGGGCGAAGAGATAATGCCTGAGCTATGATAGGAAACCAAGTTAAAATTAGAGACCCCTTACTTCGAAAATGGAAAGAAACTTCGACGGTCACACTTGGTACTCCTTTCCCTTGAACTTCAAACTCGGGAGTAGGGGGACTAGTGTTGGGGATAAACCTGCTCCTATCAAAGTTTGGCTGGATGCTTGATCTTGGAAGGATCCCACCCGGCAACAGCCTCCATGGTTAAACCTTGGGACTCCTCCAACAGTCGGACTCCTCCTAAACTTCTCCTTCAGCCAGACTCCTCCAATAGTTGAACTCCTTCCGAACTTTTTCAGTCGGACTCCTCCAACGATCGAACTCCTTCTAGACTTTTTCTTCAGCCAGACTCCTCCAATAGTCGGACTCCTTTTCAAACTTTCCCTTCAGCCAGACTCCTCCAACAGTTGAACTCCTTCCGAACTTTTTCTTCAATCAAACTCCTCCAATGGTCGAACTCCTTCTAGACTTCTCCTTCAATCGGACTTCTCCAGCAGTTGAACTCCTTCCAAACTTCTCCTTCAGCTAGACTCCTCCAACAGTCAGACTCCTCTTGAACTTCTCCTTCTGTCAGACTCCTCCAATAGTTGAACTCCTTTCGAACTTCTCTTTTAGCTAGACTCCTCCAACAGTCAGACTCCTTCCGAACTTCTTTTTCAGCCAGACTCCTCTCCCAGCTAGACTCCTCCAACAATTGAACTCTTTCCGAACTTCTCCTTCAGCCAGACTCCTCCAATAGTCGGAGTCTTTTCGAACTTCTCCTTCAGCCAAGACTCTCTCCAATAGTTGAACTCCTTCTAGGCTTCTTCTTCAAGTCGGAACTCCTCCAACGATCGAACTCCTTCCAAATTTCTCCTTCAGTTGGACTCCTCTAGCAGTTGAACTCCTTCCGAACTTCTCCTTCAGCCAGACTCCTCCCCCAGTCGGACTTCTCCAATTATCGAACACCTATCGAACTTTTTTTTCAGTCGGACTCCTCCAACAGTCGAACTTTTTTTAGATTTTTCCTTCAGACGGACACTTCCAAACAGCTAAACTCCCTCCAAACTCCATCCAGCAGTCCTAGAGGACCTTGACACTCATCCTTGATATAGCCAAAAGAACTGTCAATCTCTCTCATTCAAGCTTCCACCGTTGGACCTCGATAGGCTCGCACATCATAACAACAGATACTATCTCCCATAACAAACTTCACGTAGCCCTGAATGGCCCACTACTAGATGGTTATGGCTATCACTATCAGTTTGTTACAGGCTCTGTCAATATAAGGGAACCTCCAGATATGCTTTCAAAAAAAATAGCTCTCCTTTTTCTCCTCAAAACTCTGCTAGAATCTCTCTACATATTTCATTTCTGTTGGTCGAAAGAGCTGACTTGATCATCGAAGGATTTTGCTGAAACCACCACCCTAGACTCTAGATGAAACTTATTTTGCAGGTTTCGATGGCGACCTCGTCCTCTCCAAATCTAGCTTCGACTCCGACGATGGCTAGATTTTGCACCAATAGAGAGCATTCTTCATCTGCATTCAAAGCATCCTCAAAAGAAAAGCTACAATAACAATAATTCAATCAGAATAGGATTTTTAATTATTATATTTATTTCTGCTTCAAATCTATTGTAAAAATTTTAGCAGGGCAAAAACTTGAAGGGATAAAGTTGTACCAAACTTAGATTAGTTTGGAAGAACCATGGTAAAAGCTTATAAAGGTTTTGATTGGTTGACCTAAAATAAAATCAATTAGGTTTGTTTATGAGCCCGGTGAAAACAAACATGCTATAATCATGTGATTATAGTAAAAATTCCTAAGAGATCGCTTGAAAAGTGGATGTAGGTGCTAGAGGTGCACCAAATTACTATAAATCTGCTATATTTATGTGTATATACTTTTTCTCTTCTGTTGCTTAATTCTTTTACTCTATTGCTCACTTCATCTTCAACATATTTTCACATCTGCAATGTACACTATTGCTTAGGCTTGTTAAAAATTTTAATAATCTAATTCACCCCTCCTCTTGGGTTGTCTAGTTGGGTAACACTCCTTCTTTGTTAGCTGATAGAGCCACCTTAGCCCAAGTCTAGCTATCCAAAACCCCCCTTTTCCTCCCTCTTGCTTTGTTTCGGCTTAATTTTATGGCTTTTGAAATGCCAGAAAGCCGCTGCTATCGATTAAGATTTGTCACCTCCATTGATCATTGGTGAGCTCCTTTTCCCTCTCTTCTATTCTCCTTAGACCTGAGGCCTATTTTTTTAGATTATTTTAACCCATTTTAAACCCCTATTTTTTCTATCATTTGGTCTTGCTCTCGAGCCACCATAGATCGGTGACCACCCCGTCGCCATGGCTGGTCGACCGCGAAGGATTCTCCTCCTCCTCCTCTCCTCCTTCCTCTCTTTCTCTTCTTTCCCCTCCATTTCCTTCTCACTTCTTTCTTTATTTAATTATTTAATTAATTATATAGATCTTTTTTTTCTCTCTCTCTATTTGTTAGTCTCTTGATTTGTGTAATGGATTGAACCCTGACTCAGATCCAACCCAAACCAATTCTCTCTCTTTATCTCTATGCCCATTGATCTATCCAAATTAAGCCTAAACTTTTAAATTTTTTTGATAAGATAGAATTATAGATCTCAAGATTTGACATGGCTGAATCTATCACATAAAGGTTTTGGTTTTAGGATTGATGAAGTTTTATGAAAATCTAAACTAAATATTGTAAGTTACCTCTACCCCTAATATATTTTATTTGATTTCTATATTTATCTATTACATGGTATTCTATTTAAAAAATTAATGATGTTATTTGCTCTATATGAAAATAAATTATGAAATATTTGATCGCATATTCATGTTTATTGAAAAAATAATTTTTTTTTGCATCAAAATATGTTGTGTGTATTTCATTGCATCAAAATGTGTTGTGTGGGTTTTGATTTATTGCTTTTTATTCTGACTATGATCACAAAAATTCAGGATCTAGATGCTTTTTGGATCTTTAGTGGGGCATGTTGAAAAATATGTTCTAAAGCTAATCATTAGTCTGTTGATATTATGCTAATCTTATAAACATAAATAATTTATTAATAAATAAAATATTTATTCTAGCATTTTTCATCATAAATTTACATCTTCTAATGAACTTCTATGTTATGATGAAATTTTTAGGGCTATTTAAATTCGATAAAAAAAGGATTTATTGATTAGTTCTTAAAATTATTCATGATCAAATGATATGTTGTTAATCAAGACGACAACGTTTATCGAGTGTAGATCGTTGTGTGCCATATGGATTGGTTATTCTCTTAACCAAGGAGTGTAGAGACATTGATATGGCATACAGATGAGATGTAGGGATATATCTATTAGATATGTGCCCTAGAAGTTAGATTGGTTAAACACTTGTAATACACTTCTAGAGGCAATTTTATAATTTTAACTATAAATTAATAAAAAGATTATTTTCTATCATAGTGTGTGTATTTAAAGTGTCTGTGATACATCCTATGAGTTAATGAAAATGATAATTCATATTTTCAAGAGTTAAAAATTTAAGATATGAATTTTCATAATTAACTCATAAATTGCTCCTGACCATAGAATCATCATGAGGATGCTAATCGATCTGAAAGATTAGTGTACGATCACTTTCTTAGGATAGATGAGTCTTGAGTCTATAGTGTGGAAATACCAGAGCGACAGTATAGGTACTCGTTAGAGAATGAGAGTACTGAGCATGACCACCTCGAGCAATCATAAGGGTGTCTACCTTCTCATTGATGACTGGCTCGATGCTGTAGTGGTGTGTTTGGTTCTTTGACCTGAGGTGCATCGATAGTTCATCTTGAGGGTATTATAGTTTGACTACATCATAACTCGATCTTCTAGTCATTCAAAATCTAGAGGTGTATGTTGGCTATAGCATATTCATTGTAGAAATTGGATTGCACCAATAAAAAATCTATCTACCTCGGTAGATGAGGAGTAGCCCTATGATGATCATGAGATTGAGTCCTTAAGCTCATGGCCATGGCAGTATGAAGATGATAGAAAGAGTTTTTACTAGGACTTTACATCGAACTCGAATCGAATGATTAATTCATATGACGAATGTTGGATTTGATGAGTTCATCTTAACCCTAAACCTATCAGGGCTCAAGATAGAAGAACCCAATCACATAGATAGCTGCACTAAGAGGTTCGCTTTCAGTTCTAATGGGTTACCACCATATACTACTAGGTATCATTGATGGATTTTGAGAGTGTTGCCCAGGTATGGCTGCCCAAGAGGAGGGATGAATTGGGTTTCTAAAAAGTTTGGCTAATTTAAACTCTAATACTAATATGTGCTTCTAATTAAAAAAAACTTTAATGCTTTATGGTGAATGAGCAATGTGTAGCAGCGGAATTAAAAGCAACTAATTAATGCAAATATGTAAAGAAAATAAAGCAAAAGCACAATCAAACACACAAGAATTTTATAATGGTTTGGTGCAACCCCGCACCTATGTCCACTCTTCAAGCTCTCCTTGGAAATTCCACTATAATCATAGATTATAGTATGCTTGTTTTGACTCAAGATCACAAATAAATCTAGTTGGTTTTGTCGGACTTACCAACCGTAATCCTATATTGATAGTTTTTTGGGTTCACTATCAACCCAGTTGGTTTTAACCTAGGATCACCAGGTATAATTTTTATACCATCTAATTTTTGACTTGGACCAACCTACACCCCAAGTTTTTTTCTCCCAAAGAAACTTGGAAAGAACCAAAGATACAAATATAAAAATTCAGCACAAGAACAAAAAACAAAAAGAAACTCTTTTGAAGCTCGATGGAGAGGCTGAAAGATGGCTCTTGAAGCTTAGTATTCTCTCCTTTGAAGGCTGAGAGGAAGCTTGAATGAATGAGGATGATCACACTTTGAAGCTCTTTGAATTTGATGCACAAGATCCTCTCTTTTCTCTCTTTTTCTTTTGATATTCAATGAACCTCACTATTTTAATGATATCTACTTTCAATCCACTTAATCTTATTTTTTAAATATTTTTCTAGCCTTTTATACTCTTTGTGATGGTTGGAGATGGAGTTTTGGCCATTGAAAGGGTTGAAATAGTCGTTGGAGTAAAAAACTAGCCATTACAAAAAGCTGTAGAAAGTAGCTGTTACGATCACTGGGTTGGCTCAGTCCTAACTAGGTCGGCTCAGTTTATAGCTGAGTTAGCTCAGTCTCCTGATTCTTAAAAAAATTGGCTCTCTTCACCTTCTATCTTTTGCTTCCACTAAGACTAGGTTGGCCCAGTCTTAGACTGGATCAGCCCAGTTTGCGTGCCAAGCATGCCAAGTAGCCCATTTCAAAAGAGGATGATTTAGGGGTCATCCCTTGGGTTGATCCTTTTGCTAAAAGTTGATTTTCTTTCAATTTATGCATCCAAAAATTATAGGACTACTTCTAAAAGATTAGAAATCTTCTAAGCTTGTTCTTGAGGCTTCCAAAATAGATTTTCTCTAATTTTGTAAATATAATTTTATCCTTCTTCAAGGATGTTTATCAATTCAATTTTCTTAAAGCTCTTGACTTGGTGATTTTTGTATGGATCTTTTTTTGGATTAATTTCTTCAATTTGAATATCTAAAAATACCTACATACATTTTTGAAATACATGATTAGTATTATTTATACATAATATTTTAGAATCATCAAAATCAATCAGTGAGTCAACAATCTTTCTCTTTTTGATGATGACAAAACTTTGAGTATATGCACAAAAGTAAAATTAATGTATTTTAAGTAACTGGCTAGTATAAAATATGAAGTGAGAATGTACACAAATATGAATGAGTACTTCATAAAAACTCCAAATAATGTTTCACATAATTTATATATTCATATCAAAATAATATTTTAATTCAAATCAATGAGTATTAAGGTTCTAAGCAAGAAATTCATTGAGTTTCTTAAGTATTAATTCTTTAAGCATATACTTAATATACCTCTCCCCCTTTTTGACAACATCAAAAAGCTTATGGGAAAGAACAAGAAAAATCATCGAAATCAACATTAAGGCATTAAATTGAGAGATGTATCAAATTCAGAAAGTTAAATCAAATTAATCATCTCTCCTTTTGAATGATTATTTCTTTCTTTTCAAAAATTAGCTTGAATTTAAATATTAAAGACTCCCCTTTTTTTTGGAATGAATATGATTTATTAATCAGATTTTTGAAGATGTACTTTTAACCTTTAGAAGGAATAGAGCTTTTCATAAGATTTGACCATGAATTCAAGCATAATATGCACGTCAATATTTATTCGTTCCTTTTCTTAATGAAAATCCATCATTTAAATTTAGAAAAGACATGTATCGAGTAAATCAATAATAGTATCAAAGTAAATAAGAATTACTTTCTCAAATTTATTTTTTGAGTAAAAATTACTTTGATACAAATGATTTTATAAAGATTTTAAAATTTAGTTTAACTCCAATTAATTATAAAAAATGATTAGGCTATCAAATCATGTATATCAGAATATAAAATCAGCATATTAATGATACCATTTTAAGCAATTTTTAATTATTAAAAAATAATTTATTTACCTGACACTACTTTAAATTTATAGTACTTTAAATTAAGTAAATCAAATTGAATAAATACATGAAAACATAAATCGAAAAGACTATAAGGCATTTGATTTAAAATTTAAAATCAATACAATAAAGCTCAAAATAAGATAATTGATTGAGAATTTAAGATCATAAATTTACTAATATTTTAAATCAAATCAAATTAGAAAATATCTCTCTCCCTGCTTTTCATACTAATAGTTGGATTGATTTATTTTTCAACTTTCTTCTCTTCTTTATTTCAAACTAAGCATATTTTAAATTTAGATTATTAAATTGATATATATATATATATATTCATTCTTTAGCATTATCTTTCACTTTTCTTTTTTTTCAAAATTTGCATGCATAAGCTTTATAATTTTTATTACTCCCTCTTTTTTTTTTCAAGTTAAGCACATTTAATTGATACCATATTAATCTTTAATTAATACAAATTTATCTTTTAAGCTTAGATTTTTAAATTTTATTGATACCAAATTAGTAATCATTTTATCTTTGGTGTTTTCTCCCCTTACTTTTGCAAACAAAGCTATTTCTAAATTAAATAAAATTTTAAGAGAGCAAGCATCAATTGAGTGAATTAAGTATTAAATTATATATTTAATTCAAATAAACATAGCATTCACTCATGTAGAAACTAAATTTTTCAAAAATTTACTTTTTATTTGCTTTAAAAGATGTTTACAATGATAACAATCCATTAAAATCCAAAAGTATGCTATGTAGATGTACTTCTCAATTTTAATTAATAAGAACTTTAGGCTTCAAAAATTTGAATAATATAATGTTGAAAATACTTCTCTTCACTTTGATATTAAATTAAATCATTCAAAAATGTATCATAAGAATTTATCTCAAACATTATAATAGCAAGAATATAGGCATAAAAATTCATATTTGAGACAAAGCAACTATTCTTTTACCAAAAGATAAATCAATAAAATATAAGGCATATTATAAGCTATCTAATCCTTAATGGATATATCATTCAGAGATTTGTTTAATTTTTCAGAAAATATCTCTTTCTCTTCTTAAGTAGTATCAATCAATTTGAAGCATAAATATATCAATCTTATAATTTATCTCAAGATATAATATCAAGAATATATTCATGCAAATCAGATTATATGCAAGAATATTTTCTTCTTTTTGTTAAAGATAAAGTAATAGAATACAAGACGATAATGATCTATTTGATATCAATCATTAAAGTTTTTGATCAAAAAAGATGAATCAATTTAAATTCAGATCAAATTATCTTGATAAGTTAATTTGAATTGATATCAACAAATCATCCAAAATAAATCATAGAGAGATATTCTATTTAAAACATTCTTCTCTTTTGCCAAAAAGATATAATAAAGTTCAAGACAAGAATGAGACTATTGATATCAAGTGTAAGAAATTTCTTAAGAAGAATCTTCTTGATACCAAAAAAAATCTTTTTTATTTTAATAGCTTTGAAAATAAAATCAAATAACAACTTGATCTAAAATTCAAATCATTTTGAGAATTTTAAACTATGATAAATTATTTTGAATTAATATCAATAAATCATCCAAGATAAATTATAAACAGATCTTCTGTTATTCTTTGAAAGATCATTTCATCCCTTTTTTTTTATGAAATACCAGGCAATTAAGTTTAGAAAAGATATAAACTTTTTGGATTTGTCTCAAATGATGTAACATCAAGAATATAGCTTTGCAAAATTAGATTTGAGATAAAGATATTCTTTTATTTTTGCTAAAAGATAAAGCATTGAAGTGTAAGACAATGATGTGCTGTTTGATAGAAATTATGAAAGTTTTGATTGTTAAGTATTATATTTATCAATGAGTTTTAAAATTAAGAGAATATATCAAAATTAATTTATTTGGAGTAAGAATATATCTCAAACTTCTTTTCACTCCAAATAGTTTTCAAAAGTAATTTGATAATTAAATCAAAAGCATATAGATCAAATGAAATCATCATATTAAGGCTCAAAATAAGGTAATTAGAATTTTCAATCAAAGCTAGATAATATCACTCCCCTTATTTTTCAAATCAAGCATATTAAACATGAATTTAACTACTAAATTTAGATTTTCTAAATTTGAAAGATATTTTTAATTTCAAAGTCTTTTTCAAATAATTGATCATTTCTTTTTTAATAATTTCTCCCCTTATGTTTTATAGTCAATGCCATAAATTGAGTTATTTTGAAATTTTCTTTTTAAGTTGTCAACAAATGACCATGATATGTATATAAGTAAATATAACAAATGATCAAATTAATTGAAGGCAAAACAAAATTGATGCTGAACATAAGAGTTTGATATTCATTGATTTCATAAAGGATGTTTTCAAAAGGATGTCTACAAGAATGACAAACATCAAGATGATCAAAATCTATGACATCTATAACTTACAAAAATAGATTACTAGAAAGTACTAAAGTTCTAAGAAAATAAATCCTAGCATCCTAAGAAGAGTAGCTCGGTATATCTTTAAGAAGAAAGTTCAAGTTGACTAGATAGAGAGGATAGTCTAGTATCTCCAAATAACTGACCTTAGTCATGCATATACTTCCTCGCTAAAGTAATAGCTTGAATCAATCACATTGACTCCTTTCTGATCGATGATTGTGTCTCCATCAGATCTCATCTTATCTGCTGTGTCTGTGAAGTAAACTTCTGATTTTTTGCACAAACAAAAAGAATGATTCTGATGAAATTCCTATCGATAAATACATTTTTTCATCCAATATATCAAATAATCAATCTAAGCTCTCTGAATGATTGATCTATGGAGGTAGAGCTACTTTTGTCTAAACTACTGGATCCTCAATCTTGACATCTATTATAGCATGAGTGTAGGTATGCAAAGTGAAATCCTCTAGAGAATATGATGCATGACTAATATGAAGAAGATCCTATTGGTCATAGTAGTCTCATTTCTACACTTAGCTGATTGGCATTGATATCCTTAATGCCCTTGACATTATCTCAAACTAACATAATGTTTAAATATATCACTACTTGAGACAATCCAAGGTACTCCTAACATGCATCCAATATTATCAACATTCATCTCAATCTACATCCTTTTTACTTTGAAAATTAGACCTTCAACTCTCATTTTTATGCAACCATAAAATTCTCTTGTCGATCCAAGGTAGGTGGGCAAATTCAAGAAGCAAATAAATTTTCAGCCCATTAATAAATATCCTTAGTGTCCGAGCTAATCATATATCATCCAATATAATATTGACACTTCAAACTTTTGAGTCTAAATTTTCAATCCTAAATATTATGTTTCCAAAGAATTCTTGAACTGAGTTCAAATAGGTCAAAAGAACATAGAATTTCTTAGCCCAATCTCTTAATCTTCTATACAATTAAAATTCTTTCTTGCTCTAGAAATTTAAGAATTATTTTGAAGCTTGGTCCTTCTTTCTTGTATGGGATAATGATTTGAGAAAGTCCTAAATTTTTAAATTTTTGCATGAAACTTTCTCTTTCTTTTCTTAAAAAATATCAAGCAATTATAGATTCAAAAAAGATATATATTTTTAAATTTATTTTAAATGATATTATATCAAACATATAGTTGTGCAAAATCAGATTTAAAATAAAGATATTTTTCTTTTTTTGCCAAAAGATAAATCAATCAAATACATGGTGTTGGTGCGAAATCTGATCATCACCGGAGGAGCACTGGAGTTGGAGAAGATGAGATCGCCGTCAGTGACCTACAAGATAAGTCTCGACCAGATCCTGGGGGGTGGCTCCAATAAGATCCTTCGACGATCAAGTCAGCTCTTTCGACTAACAGAAATAGAGTACTCAGTAGAAAAAATTGTAGAGTATTGAGAAGGAGAAGAGAGCCTAGTAAAAACGTATCTGGGGGGTTCTTTTTATAAATGGAGCATGTAATGAACTGATATGATAGTCATAACCGTCCAGTAGTGGGTCGCTCGGGGCCACATGGAGTTTGTTATGGAGGATAGTATCTGTTGTCGTAACGTGCTAGTCCATTGAGATTTAATAGTTGAAGTTCAGAGGAGTAGGTGTTAGTTGGTGATGAATCTTTGAGTTACATCAATATCAAGGGAGCTAAACTTCTCTTAGGCAGTTCGAGGGTGAGTTGATTCATGCTATGTGTGGAGTCGGATTCGTGCGGCGATCTTCCTAGGCGACTATAGAAAGTTCGATCGAGAAGAGTCATAAAGAAGTTCCACTGTTGGAGAAATCCGAAAGGAGTTCGACTGTTGGAGAAATCCGAGAAAAGTTCATGATTGAAGCTCTCCTGCGATTATAAGTTACACTTGGCTGATCACCAAATCAAACTTTGGTTGGAGTGAGTTTTACCCCCAACAATAGTCCCCCCACTTCTGAGTTTGAGATTCGAAGAAAGAAAGTAAAAAGACAACTGTCGAAGTTCCTTCTCGGGCTCCCTCCCTATCGGGATGAGACATTTTGGCGTTTACCATGCTGGCACGAAAACTTTTCAAATCTGATATGAGTTCGAAAAGATGGCCCTTCGTTTCTCCCATCAAAACTCTACCCCAGGTATGGCGCCATAAAGACTCTGCTCACTACCGCTTTTCTATCATGATGAGTGGGACACGCGGTGCATGCTGACCGATCGAAGTTGATCCACGATCATAGCTGCCATGGATTACTTCTGGCTATTTAAGGTCTTCCCCCATTGCATGGAAGTCATTCCTGCCCAAGTCTTCTCCTTCCTTGAGACCTCGTTCATCTTCTTCCCAAGGGTTTTATCCTTCTCTCTCACCTTCCTGAGCTCTGGACAATCTTTTGATTGGTTCTCATCGTATCCATCATCCTTTCATTCTTCTTAGACAGCTTAGGTCAGTCTCCTAACCCTTCTCTTAGGTTATTCGTGCTTTTCATTTCTGGCTTCTTGCTTTCTTGATTTCTTGGTAGCGACCTTTGCCCGACATTTTTTTTTTTTTTGGGGGGGGGGGTTTAAAATTTCTAATCCGAATGTCTTCCAAATTCTCCTACTCTATCAATTCATGTGGCTCATCCAGACTGACCTTCTTTGACCCTGCACCCCTAGCCGAGGTAGAACCTAGGAACATGTCCCACTCGTCTTTCGCTCCAGACACCATCCTATCTGTTCTTACTATGGATGACCTTTCTCTAATCCAAATCTAATATGGAATCCCTCTGAAATACGATCTTGAACTCCCTAGCTCTAATGATCGAGTCAGCTTCCCTCCAATCGACTGGTTTTGTTTGTACTTAGAAATTTGCATGCCAACTGACCTTTCTCTAATCTGAATCTAATATGGAATCCCTTTGAAATACGATCTTGAACTCCCTAGCCCTAATGATCGAGTCAGCTTCCCTCCAATCGACTAGTTTTGTTTGTACTTAGAAACTTTGCATGCCAGGCTCAAGCTTCCACTGCCCCCTTTTGTAGTCGCCCTCTTCTAGTTTTTAAACATCTCTTTCATATCTATCAAACCAAACTCCTTTTGGTTCATCATAGGTTTCCTCTCCCTCCGTCGATTGGTCGAGGTCTAGCTGACCGTTTCGCTTTTTAGGAACTTCTACACCTTCAAGCGCCATCTTTCCATAAAGGATTGATGGTATTTTTGCCCCCCAGGTTGGTAAGAAGGGATTGTTGAAAGATGCCCCTTCTTCCATTCATAACTGGAAGAAAAAGTACTTCTTTGTACATTGTCTGACCTTGCCATTAGGTCTTTCTCCTTGGTGTTATATTAGAGACTCCGTTTATCGAACTCCTAGCTTAGACGGAGCCAACCTCGATTCCTCCAATAAACTTAAGGCATATCGAAGTCCTCTTCTTCTCGACCTTCTAAAAGAACAGACCATGTTCAACCTGAGTCTGAGTCCCCTCGATCCCGTCGGTACATCTTTTGATTTTTGAATCCACATGATTTCGTGCATGTGTATTGCTACTGACCGTGCTTTTTTTCCTATTATAGAGATGGATACACAAGTTGCCGAGATGTTTACCAAAGGGCTCTACACCAAGAAGAGAAAAGAAAAGGCACCAAGCAATGGCTCAATTAGAGCAAAGGTCGGTGCTTCCAGCTCTGTAGTCCCTGCCTCCACTATCGCTGCATCCAAGATCATCGCCAGTGACGAAGCTACGTTAACTATCGAGGTCGGCACCATTGATGCGGGCTCAGTGCCACCCATGCCCTCAGGTCCTTCCAGTGGGGATTGGACTTTGGAGCTCCCTGCCAATGAAAAGATAGGGGAAGGAAGAAAAAAGAAGAAAGAAATTGCCAAGATGTCTCGCAAGGCTTGCCTAAGTGGATCGGATGGCAACATCGATGAATGAGGGAAGGATCCCTTCGACAACTTGAAGATCATTCAGGATCTTACTGAAGGAAAATCCTGATTTCCCAAACTAGGTTCATTCAGATCTGATCGGATCAAGAGATATATTTCAAAATTTTTTTTTTTTGATCTAAATTAGATCTGGGATATTTCAGATCTAATTTTTATTATTTTAATAATTAAAATAAAATATAGATAAATTAAATTATATTTAATTTATCTTGATGTAGGGTAATCCTATTACCCATTGATGATCTTGTAAGTAGCGAAAGGTTCTGGATCTAGCCACGCAAGTGCCTGGCCTCTATTAGTATCCACTCAGATTGGATCTGGAGATCCTCTTCTTCTTTATCACATCTTCAGAAATCAGATCTGAATCTGATTTGGAGGATCTTCAAAATAGCTTTCGAAGATCAGCAGTTGTCCTTTGCAGCAGCGCAGCCTTCTAGCTTTCTGTCGTCTTTCTCTCGCCTAGATTGCACCAACTGAGATCTCAAACTACTTTGGGCGTGGAGAGGAGAGGGAGATGATGGACTTGGCGTGGAGGAGGAAAAGAGAGGTAGCCTTGGGGCATGGGGAATTTTTTTTATATGTGTTTTGAGTTGGGCGCAGGGTCTTATTTATAGACTATGCGTGATCCAACTCCTCTTCTTCCTAACCAATCACAATCCTTTGTGAAATCAGATCTAAATCTGATTGGTGGGAATAGAGTCCCTTGGATTCATCCTTAGATGGTGCCTAAGACCAGTCAAAGTTGGTTCTTAGGAGGAGTCTATTCGAAATCCAAAAAGAAGATGGAATTCTTGTCCAACAGGGACTCCTAGGCGCCTCAAACTTGGCGTGTGCCCTCCTCCTTGCCAGTTTCTGGTATAGGGACATGCCCCCACCAGCTCTCCAATAGGTGCATGACATGTGGACAGAAATCAAAGTGTCAATGGTCAATATTTGACCAGTCAAAGGTCAACTTTTGACCAAAGTCAAAGGATGAGAAATGATAGGTGACAAAAAATGGTAGGTATTGTCTTACAAAATAAGACAACCCTTTTCTGACCTAGACAGACTCCAGCCAAACCAAGTGAAGGCCTCTGATCGAGCACAAACTCCTTTGGCTTAGTCAAGATAACTATTTATGATAGTAAAAGAAGAACGTTAGGTTCAATCAAGTGCTAGCACAATTTTCTTGAACCTAATTAAATCTCATTCAAATCTGTTGAACTGGACCAGTTCAATTGATGATCACCAGATTCAAACCCTTGTTTGTGTGATACAATTAGGTTCAGTTCTGTGTGGTAATGGGATATATCATGATCTCTATCATCGACATCATCGAAACTCCTTTCGATGGATCAGAACTCTTCTGATTCGAACAGCTAGAATGATCGATCATCTAAATCATTCTAATTGCTTCCAAAATCCACCAATGACACCTAGCAGTATATGGTGGCAACCATCAGAGCTGAATGTGAATCTCTTGGTGTAGCTACCTGTGTGATTAAGTTCTTCTATCTTGAGCCCCGATCAGATTAGGGTTAAGGTGAACTCGTTGAAGGAAAATCCTAATTTTCCAGACCAGGTTCGTTCAGATCAGATCAGATCAAGAGATATATTTCAAAATTTTTTCTCTTTGATCTAGATCAGATTTGAAATATTTCAGATCTAATTCTTATTATTTTAATAATTAAAATAAAATTAGATAAATTAAATCAAATTTAATTTACCTTGAAGTGGGTAATCCTATTACCCGATGATGATCCTATGAGCAGCGGAAGGTTCTGGATCTAGCCACGCAAGTGCCTGGCCTCTACGGTATCCACTCGGATTAGATCTAGAGATCCTCTGCTTCTCTATCACATCTCCAAAAATTAGATTTGGAGGATCTTCAAAACTCCTTTTGAAGATTAGCAGTTGTCCTTTGCAGCAGCATAGCCTTCTAGCTTTCAGTCGCCTTTTCTCTCATCTGGATTGCACCAACCAAGAATCCAAACCTCTTTGGATGTGGAGAGGAGAGGAGAAGGTGCTTTGGCATGGAGGAGGAGAGGAGAAGCAGCCTTGGGGCATGGAGAATTGTGATTTCCAATCTTAATTTGAGTTGGGCGCAGGATCTTATTTATAGACTGTCTATGATCCAACTCCTCTTCTTCACAACCAATCACAACTCTTGTAAAATCAGATCTAAATCTGATTGGTGGGAATAGAGTCCCCTAGATTCCTCCTTAGAGGGCGCCTAAGACCAGTCAAAGTTGGTTCTTAGGAGAACTCTAATTGGAATCCAAAAAGGAGATGGAGTCCCTATCCAACAGGGACTCCTGGGTGCCTCCAACTTGGGCAACGCCAAGGGTGGCGTGCGCCCTCCTCCTTTGCCAGGTTCTGCAGGAGGACAAGCTCCCACCAGCCCTCCAATAGGTGCATGACACGTGGACAAAAGTCAAAGTATCAATGGTCAACATTTGACCAGTCAAAGGTCAACTTTTGACCAAAGTCAAAGAATGAGAAATGGCAGATGACCAAAAATGGCAGGTAATGTCTTACAAAATAAGAAACCTTTTTTGACTTGGACAAGCTCCAGTCAGACAAAGTGAAGGCCTCTGATGAGCACAAACTCTTTTGGCTCAGTCAGGACAACTTATTTATGATAGTAAAAGAAGAACGTTAGGTTCAATCGAGTGCTAGCACGATTTTCTTGAACCTAATTGAATCTCATTCAGATCAATTGAACTAGATCAGTTCAATTGATGATCACCAGATTCAAACCCTTTTTTGTGACCTAGTTAGGTTTCAGTTCTATATGTAATGGATATGTCATGATCTCTATCATAGACATCATCGAAACTCCTTTCGATGGATCAGAACTCTTCTGATTCGAACAGCTAGAATGATCGATCATCTAAATCATTCTAATTGCTCCAAAAACCCACCTAGCAGTATATGGTGGAACCATCAGAGCTGAATGCGAACTCTTGGTGCAGCTACTGTGTGATTAAGTTCTTCTATCTTGAGCCCCGATCAGATTAGGGTTAAGGTGAACTCGTCAAACCCTAGTCTCTGTCATATGATATAATCATTCGATTCGAGTCCAATGTGAAAACCTAAATAGAAACTCTTTCTATTATTTCACTCTGCCATGGCCATGGACTTCAGGACTTGATTCTCATGATCATCATAGGGCTGCTCCTCTACCACCGAGGTAGATAGATCTCATCTTGATGCAATCCAGTTCCTACAATGAACATGCTATAGCCAACATACACCTCAGGATTTCGAATGCTAGGAGATCGAGTAATGGTGTAGTCAAACTATAACACCCTCAAGGTGAACTGTCGATGCATCTCAGGTCAAAGAACCAGACACACTACTGCAGCATCGAGTCAGTCATTGATGAGAAGGTAGACTCCTAATGACTACTCGAGTGGTCACGCTCAGTGCCCTCATTCTCTAACGAGTACCTGTACTCTCGCTCCGGTGTCTCACACCATAGACTCAAGACTCATCTACTAAAGAGAAGCGATTGTACACCAACCTTTCGGATCAATCACCATCCTCATGATGATCCTATGGTCGGGAGCATTTATGAGTTAATAATGATTATTCATGTCTTAAATTTTCAACTCTTGAAAATATGAATTATCATTACCATTAACTCAAAGGATGTATCACAGACACTAAATACACATATGTGATAGAAAATAATCCATTTTATTGATTATAGTCAAAATTATAATTTTGCCCCTAGAAGTGTATTACAAGTGTCAGCCAATTCTGGCTTCTAGGGCACATATATCTAACAATCTCCCACTTGTCCTAAAGTTAATTGGCTATAAGTCTAAGTCCCATCTTCTCAAGGTGGGCTTCGATCTCTCTGCCTAACGGCTTTAAAGTGGGTCTGCCATATTATCTGCGGAGTTGACTCTCTTGACCTTGACATAATCCTTCTGAGGTAATCACGGATGAGGTGGTATCACCGCTCAATATGCTTGGATTTTTGGTGATACCTCGGCTCCTTAGTAAGGGCTATGGCGCCATTGTTGTTGCAGTAAAGAAATGGCATCAGATGGCATTACTCAGATAATTCTGCAGCAAACTTCTTTACCAGAATGCTCCTTCAAGCCTCTGATGCAGCGATATATTCTGCTTCCATGGTGGAATCTACTATCACGATTTGCTTGGAACTCTTTCTAAGCTGACAACCACATTGCATATCAAATAGCCAATTCAACTTTCGATCATCTTAATCGGACATGAAATCCGTGTTAGATATATGCCCTAGAAGCCAGAATTGGCTGACACTTGTAATACATTTCTAGGGGCAAAATTATAATTTTGACTATAATTAATGAAATGGGTTATTTTCTATCACACATGTGTATTTAGTGTCTGTGATACATCCTTTGAGTTAATGGTAATGATAATTCATATTTTCAAGAGTTGAAAATTTAAGACATGAATAATCATTATTAACTCATAAACAGCTCCGACCATAGGATCATCACGAGGATGGTGATTGATCCGGAAGGTTGGTGTACGATCGCTTCTCTTTAGTAGATGAGTCTTGAGTCTACGGTGTGGAGACACCGGAGCGAGAGTATAGGTACTCGTTAGAGAACGAGGGCACTGAGCGTGACCACCTCGATAGTCATTAGGAAGTCTACCTTCTCGTCAATGACTGACTCGATGCTGCAGTAGTGTGTCTGGTTCTTTGACCTGAGATGCATCGGCAGTTCACCTTGAGGGTGTTATAGTTTGACTACACCATTACTCGATCTCCTAGCCATATGGAACCCTAAGGTGTATGTTGGCTATAGCATGTTCATTGTAGGAACTGGATTGCATCAAGATGGAATCTATCTACCTCGGTGGTAGAGGAGTAGCCCTATGATGATCATGAAATCAAGTCCAAAAGCCCATGGCCATGGCAGAGTGAAATAATAGAAAGGTTTCTATTTAGTTTTCACATTGGACTGAATCGAATGATTACATCATATGACAGAGACTAGGGTTTGACGAGTTCACCTTAACCCTAATTCTGATCGGGGCTCAAGATAGAAGAACTGAATCACACAGTAGCTGCACCAAGAGGTTCGCATTCAGCTCTGATGGGTTGCCACCATATACTGCTAGGTGTCACTGGTGGATTTTGGGAGCAATTAGAATGATTTAGATGATCGATCATTCTAGCTGTTCGAATCAGAAGAGTTCTGATCCATCGAAAGGAGTTTCGATGATGTCGATGATAGAGATCATGACATATCCCATTACCATACAGAACTGAACCTAACTGGGTCACACAAACAAGGGTTTGAATCTGGTGATCATCAATTGAACTGATCTAGTTCAATTGATCTGAATGAGATTCAATTAGGTTCAAGGAAATCGTGCTAGCACTCGATTGAACCTAACGTTCTTCTTTTACTATCATAAATAAGTTGTCCTGACTGAGCCAAAGGAGTTTGTGCTCAATCAGAGGCCTTCATATGGTCTGACTGGAGGTTGTCCAAGTCAGAAAGGTTGTCTTATTTTGTAAGACATTACCTGCCATTTTTGGTCACCTGCCATTTCTTGTTCTTTGACTTTGGTCAAAAGTCTACCTTTGACTGGTCAAACGTTGACCATTGACACTTTGACTTTTGACCACATGTCATGCACCTATTGGAGAGCTGGTGGGGGCCTGTCCCCCTGCCAGAACCTGGCAAGGAGGAAGGGCGCACGCCAAGGGTGGCGTGAGCCCAAGTAGGAGGCGCCTAGGAGTCCTTGTTGGACAAGGACTCCATCTCCCTTTTGGATTCCAATGAGAGTTCTTCTAAGAATCCAGTTTGACTGGTCTTAGGCACCTCTAAGGAGGAATCTAGGGGACTCTATTCCACCAATCAGATTTAGATCTGATTCACAAAGGTTGTGATTGGTTGGGGGAATTGAGTTGGATCACGCTCTATATAAGGGACCCTGCGCCCAAGTGAAAAAATAATTAAAATTCCCACGCCCCAAGGCTGCCTCTCCCCTCTTCCCCATTCTTCTCTCCTCTCCACACCCAAAAAGTTTTGGATTTAGGTTGGTGCGTCCAGACAAGAAAGGCGACAAAAAGAAGAAGGCACCATTGCAAAGGACGACTGCTGATCTTCAAAAGGATTTTTGAAACCTCCAGATCAGATCCAGATCTTTTGGAGGCTGATAGAGAAGAAGGATCTCAGATCCAACCAAGTGGATACCAGTAGAGGCCAGGTGCTTGCGTGGCTAGATCCAGAACCTTCCGCTGCTTACAGGATCATCACAGGTAATAGGATTACCCAAATAGGTAAATTAAATTTGATTTATATTTATTTATTTTATTTATTTAAAATAATAATAATTAGATCTGAAAAATCAAGATGCTGAATTGAAGATATCTCTCTCTTTTT